>CM030870.1:4089619-4167119 GCA_018105865.1 Metaphire vulgaris | reverse complement strand
ATTAGCGGATTACCGGTTAGCTAATATCAGGGATATTTTCACACACCCCTAACACCCCCCAACACCCCCTAATTTGAGGTCGACACCCCCCCCAAAAAAAAATTTGGTAATATGACAATGGTATGCATACAAATGCATACTAATTAGCTCCGGACACCCACAATTTGAGGTTGACACCCCCCCCCCCCCAATTCACCATCCTATAAATATCCCTGGCTAATATAAGAAATAATTTCCGAGTAGATTTGCAAACTCGGTAGCTTTCAATCGCTTTTCTTTCTAGCTGAATACAATCGCGATATAACTGACCGCGTGGTTTATCACACGTCGCCATCTTGGCGTACACGTGATAATAGGATCCCTTGAACGTGTAGGAGTTCTTCGACGGATCGTCGGCGCACTGCCATCGATCGGGACCGTTGGGATCGAAGTTGATGGAGCGCAGGAATACGGTCTGCGAGTCGTGCCCCGCCTCGGGCAAATTACGCTGTCCGCAGGCGCTCTTGAGTCCGCCTTCGCAAAATAGTGCCTGTCTGTCGTCTGAGAGACTGAGGTTGGTGCTCATCTGACAGTCCTTATTGTGTCGAAACAGGACGACCTTTGTCTCCTTGTCCGCCGGGTCGAAGACCGTCAGATAGGACGGGTGCCAGCCGAAATCTGCCCTCACGAGCATCACGAGGTCTGTCAAGGCACATGAGTCGGTGTAGTTGATGAAGGTCAGGAGGTTGACCTCGCTCGGGTCGAGGACGGACAGCTGCAGCGGGAAGCGGGTCTCTTCGTCGACCGTCCATTCGGACGACGACTGGTCCGACCCGACCCGGACCCAGACGGACCCGTCGCGGGTCAGACTGATGTGAACGAGCTGTCGCGTTCCGAACTGATTGGTGAGATAGACGACGCCGCTGTCCAAACTGCACCAGTCCAAGTCTAACAAACGAAGACAAACACCGTCAATCATGAATGTTCCCATTAAGCATCTCCTATTAACCCCTTAACTGGGTGCCCCGAGTAACACTCGCCCATTTTACATTGAGTTACAAATAGTTGCCCAGTTAAGGGGTTAAGCATCAGTGGCGGCTTCAGGATTTGGCAAGTGCGGGCCGGTGGGGCGAAAACTTCTAATCGTGGGGCCAACTACTTTTCATATTCATAAGCCTGGACTAGTCTAGTTTAATGTGCCCTCTAAATTTTTCTGGAGTGTGCGCGGAAAAGTAGTGCCTGAGCGGCATCTTTTCATGCCTGAGCACCTGAATTTCTTTTACATAGGCCTATCTCACAAAAGACAACTACGAAATCAGTGTTATTTTAAATTCAAAATCACTGCGCGGCGGTTGGAAACTGCTGCTGCGCGGCGTTTTCTTGTCATGTGCGCGGCCGCGCACCCGCGCAGCTTAGAGGGGATACATTGGTCTAGTTGCTTAGAACGAATGCACCAAAGCATAGGGCCACTGGGAGAAGGCATTCAATAGTTTGTGGTTGTCGCGGGCTGAATTTGTACATAACATTAACACGAACTACAGTAGTCCTATTACACAAAACAATGTATAAACAGGCGTGTTCAAGAATAGTTTCAAACAATTTCTTTAATTTCTATCCTATGTAAAAAAAATTGGAGTTTCGTGTATGTAATTTTTGATTTTCAAATTTTACTTTTTGAACACGCCTTAAAAGCAAAGAAACTTTGCTTAAACATAAACATTCTTGTATTCAGCAGTGGCGTCATTTCACACTTTTCTTGGCGGGCGAGAAAATTTTTTTGCAAATTTTGGCAAATTTTAGGCATTTTTTGCAACTGTTTTGCAAATTTTGAGCAATTTTGGCAAATTTTAGGGCCAATGTTGAAAAATTTGCAATTTTTGATATTTTTTGGCAATTTTTGCAATTTTTGCACATTAATACATTATAAATTAATATTTTCATTTCCTTGGGGGGAGCCACGGCCCCAGCCCCCCAAATGACGCCTCTGGTATTCAGCCGCATACACACGGGCCGGATGAAATGCCGTATCCGGCCCGCGGATCGTATGTTTGACACCCCCTGCTTTCTGCGATCTTCTATAAGCTGTAATTCGGCGTTTCTTTCTCATAACCAGCGACAGGACAACGAACAAGCGCCCTGAGACATCGGTGAGTTGTTGTGACGAGCGCGATGTGCTGGCACTTCCACTGTGACACAGATGGTGCCGCCGGAGCTGTTTTAAGTGCGCGGTGCCGTGCGATGTTTCGCAGTTATTGCGAAGCAGTAAAGCGGTGCTGGAAGTTTCCTGAATTGCTTCGCAAATTGAAGAAGAAAGCAAAGAGAGGGATTTATCGGAAGAACCGCAGTTTTACGGCGGTCGTTTTCCTCCCAGCATTCCTAGAAGAGAGTAGAGACGGAGGCAAGAAATTGCCGAAGGTAAAGCCGCGAACGTCTCCGCGGTGGGTGAAGGCGCCGGAGAGAAGGAAAGGACGCAAGGAGAAGGCTTATAGGACCGGGGAGCAGTTCTCCGGGCTCTGTTGAGGGACTTAGCGGCGGAAGAAGCCGCGACATTCGCTTGAAAATGAACGCACGAAGACGTCTTGAAGGAGCGAGGGACACTTCAAACAGGAGTAACTACATTAACAAAATAGCCTTTTCATTCTTAAGCCGAGTCTGCGCCGCTATGGTTTTCACACAGGCTTACTTAGCCTCCTAAACCACGCTAAATCGCACTATTATTATTATTATTATTATTATTATTATTATTATTAGTAGTAGTAGTAGTAGTAGTAGTAGTAGTAGTAGTAGTAGTGGTGGTGGTGGTGGCAGGTGGTGGTGGTGGTGGTGGTGGTGGTGGCAGCAGTGGTGGTGGTGGTGGTGGTGGTGGTGGGTGGTAGTGGTAGCAGCAGCAGCAGCAGCAGAGAAAGTTCCGTTTAGGACAGCAGCAGCAGCAGCAGCAGCAGCAGCAGCTGCGTAACATTTCTGGAGTGTCGAGTCTCGTGACTAGGACCCAAAATCTATCGAGTATTATTATTATTATTATTATTATTATTATTATCTATTATTAAAATCGTTATTATTATTATTATTGAATGTTCTGATTGGCAGACGGTTTAGCGTTTAGTCAATGGTGGACTGTGGGCGCGATGACGAGGTTTAACCGTTTAGTCCTTACGTGCGTGCGGTAATGGACGAGAAGACGACGTTTCTTTGGTAACAATTGATCTTCGCCGTTTGTCAAAAAATGCGTACAGCGTATCCTCCGTCGAGATAATCGGACGCCGATCGCAAGTGGCCAATCAATCGTTCATTGAAATGTTGTTCATCAACTGCGGTAAAGGTATTGGATTAATTACCAGCGCTCGCCGATCGGGGGCCTGTCATCTTTCTAGTTATTATTATTATGCCTATTAGTCAATTATTAGATTATTATTATCGGCCCGACGAGGCAGTCTCCAGCCATCACCAGTGGACCGCGTGACTCATTGAGTGCGGTAATTTAGTGTGTGTGTTTAGGTCTTGATCTTCGCCGTTTGTCTAATGCGTAATATCCTCCGTCGAGATAATCGGACGCCGATCGCAAAGCCAATCAATCGTTCACATCAACTGCGGCTTAAAAGGCAAAACCAGCGTTCGCCGATAGAAAGAGTCTGACGAGGTAGAGAGTCAAGACAGAAGCCCTCAGACAGACAGACAGAGATAGCCATAGAAACAGACAGACCGAGACAGACAGAGACATATACAGGCAGAGACGTAGAGCTTCATTATCGTTTCCCTGTCATGGCTGAATGTCAAAGAGTGATAGAAAGAGACAGAGGTAGAGAGACAGACAGACACAGACAGACAGAGATAGCGATAGAAACAGACAGACCGAGACAGACAGAGACATATACAGGCAGAGACGTAGAGCTTTATTATCGTTTCCCTGTCATGGCTGAATGTTTCAGACAGACAGAGACAGACAGAGATAGCGATAGAAACAGACAGACCGAGACAGACAGAGACGTATAGCTTTATTATCGTTTCCCTGTCGTGGCTGAATGTTTCTTAATTTCCTTTAAGATTTCAGTTGTTTAAACTTAAAGCTGTGCTTCGAGTGCTTTTTAAAGCATTCGAGGCGAAGGGTCTGGAGCGGATCAAGAGTTGTAATAACGGCTCCTTACTTACGTCACATGACGTAGCCATAGAAGGGTGCTAGGACAAAATGTTGCGGACAAAATGTCATGGGGATAAAATGTCGGCCGACAAAATGTAACCCTAATCCTAAACCGACATTTTATCCGTGACATTTTGTCCGCTGACATTTTGTCCGGCAACGCATAGAAGTGTATACATAATACAGAACCGCCAACGTATTTTTTACGTTAAATACACGTATTTTAATATTGGACATAAAATACGGTCGTCTCTTCTATCTAGAAGATACATTTGAAATGGCTTTTCGGTGACTTTACTATGGAAGAATGAATCTACGAGACTTACAGTAGTCTGCTCTTGAATATTTGGCAGTGAAAGAGAGTGATTGGTGACTCTGGTCTGTCGTAATAATTATGTTCTCAAGTTTCGAGTCAAAACAGATACGCAGTGTTTATAAAAATCCGTTACCTTTCGTGTGTCGTGTGCGCGGGAAGACAAAATATCCGCGAACAAAATGTCACGGACAAAATGTCACGAGGACAAAATGTCACGGACAAAATGTCACGAGGACAAAATGTCAGGGACAAAATGTCAGCGGACAAAATGTCACAAACTGCCACGGTTTAGGGTTAGGGTTAGAGTTAGGGTTACATTTTGTCCGTGACATTTTGTCAGCGGACATTTTGTCCTAGCACCGTCGTGCGACATCCCATCAAAGACTAGAACGTCACACGAATCCACGAAATGGTGTTCCGTTGCAGAAGAAAACACTCGAGTGAAACCAGTATATTGCGATGTGCAGACAGCGTGCAATGAATGCATAGGCAAGCAAAACGATTTCTAACGAGCATAACGCCCCCCTCCCCCAGCTCCAGTAGAGTATGAATCATTCTTTGCGAAGTTTACGACTGTTGGAGCGGATGGCGGGTGAATGGGGGAGAAGGGTGGGGATGGGGTATCTGGAGAGGATTTTTTTCGTGGTAAACATACATTGATCCTGATCGCACGAACAACGAACCCGGTTAGCATTTCGAATCGAATAAGCCGTTTGGAAGTCCTGTGATCTCACTCGAATCGAATGGCAATTTCTTTCGGTGCCAAATATAAATAATAATTTTACGGGCGTCGCCGGTTCTCTGGGTTGCCAGCGCCAAGACTTTTCCCAAATGCAGGTCCATCAAATCTGAGGTCACGTGACAAGGAAGAGAGTGGGACGAATTGGGGGGGTGGGCAGTTCAGTGGGTGGAGGGGAAGCAGCAAAGGAAGGGTCGGAGAAAGACGGGGGAAAGGGGTGGGGTGGGGGTCGAGAAGTCGACCCGGATGCTAATAACGCCGGGAAACGGGCGAAGACTTTTAGCATCGGCGGCGGCCATTAATGGTCATCGCGCAGTCATTGCAGAAAGACTACAGAACAAGGACAGGCAAACGGACAGAGACGTCAAAATAGAGGCAGAAAGAGGCAAAGACATTCGCAGAATGACGTCATTCGACTTGTGAAAACAATGTTTGTCGAAAATCAAACGCACAAACACCGATGGTCTAAATATAGAGTCGTTCCAGCGCGACCATCTAGGCTAGGCTGATGTATGTATGTATGCATGTATGTATGTGTGTGTTTGGGATAGTATTTCGCTCCTCTTCGACGAACCTCAGTGAAATCACTTAAATCGATCGGTGTTTTTTTGGTCAAAAATCTCCCCAAAACAATCACTCCCGGCGTCTTCAAAAGAAAGGATCGCAGCTCAAGCGCCTCTCCTTCGCGTACAATAGACGAATCAAAGTTTACGCAATCGACCGAAGTTAACAGGAGACGCTCAATCACAGAATGTAAAAAACGCTAAAGTTAAAATAAAAAACGAAACGAGGAGCGTTTTTCCCTCAAGAAATGAGAAACGTAAAAAACGCCTGAATGAAAACCCATGCAAAGCCAAGAGATTAGGTATATATATATATATATATATATATATATATATATATATATATATATATATATATATATATATATCAGCGTGTCAATTTTTGCCTTCTGTAGGCCTACTTATCAGTTAAACGTAAACCATTACCGGGTCTGAGACGCGAGATCATACTGTAAGTAAGTAAACCAACCATGCAGAGGGTACTGCTTTAGACATACGTACAATGGCACTGCGGATACACATCATACACGTATCAGTACATCGCCAAAGTTTTTTAATATGTCACTTTCTGATCATTGGCGGCTCAGGGTTATGGCAAGTCGGGGGCTTGTTGGGGTGTCAAGTTAATAAGCAATTTATTTAGGACAACCATTTGTTGATAGGTACAGTATGTAGTAGTAAGTATAGGGTCCCAACAGGGAAGCCACTGAGGGGCCAGACACTCAATGGAGGGCACGGGTCCCCACTGGGCCCCATGTGAAGCCGCCACTGATTCTGATCTTATTTTTATCTGAGGCCCGTCTGTAATAGAAGGTAAGGCAGTGGCAAAATGCTACAGTAATGCAAAATAATGTAGGTCTCTTGTACTATTGCTGTACACTGTATTTGACTTCGGATTACATCTTATAGCTACAGTACTGTATTTTTAACAAAACTGGATGAACCAAATATTAAAAACTTTTAAAATAGAAAAATAGGAACACGTTTATCGAGGTAAAATAGAAAACCGTAGAAATATTTTCAACGTCTATGCACTCAATCAATCAATGGACTTCTATGGCGCCACTATCATAATACTCGGAGAGGGGTCAGACGATGCCGAACCAAATCGAATCCGAGTTAGAGCCAGTCCAGGCCGGAAAGGTCAGTGAAGGACAAGTTAAAGAGACGAAGACAAATTCTCTTTCGATGTCAGAACTGCTCTCGAAACACAAATCAGAACCCGGCAACAGTCGCCCCCCGAAGCAACACTCGACCGAGGACCGTAAGACTCTGTCGTTGGGAATCAGTCCTCTGCCGCGTTATTCATCTGCCACGGCGTGTACAATGTACGTGGCGTCGCATGGATCCTGTATAATAACGCACCAAATATAAGACCACCGTCATAGTCGGTGGCAGGCTCGTGAGAAAGGAGGAGACACACCCACACACACACACACACGTACATACGCACGCACACACTACCGCACACACACATGAGGCATAGGCTTCATATCAATCTTTAAATCGGAGCTCACAAAAAGTGTGCATATCTTTTCATGGATTTCTCGAAATGCATTTATTTGGCGGCATACATAACAGCAGTGTTTATTCTAGGTCTTCTCTGGAGGGGGGATTCCCCCCCCCATAGTTTTAAAATCCCCCAAATTTTTTATATGTTGGCTGGGGGATGGAAATTTTTCCCCAAAAGTGTGGAGACTCAGACCTTGTCCCCCAAACATTTCAAAATCCCCCCCAAGGGCGTGGGTTCGAAGTCGCAGTCCAATGCACAGCAGTGACGCCATAGAAGTTCATTGATTGATTGAGTGCATAGACGTTGAAAATATTTCTACGGTTTTCTATTTTACGTCGAGAAAACGCGTTCCTACTTTTTCTATTTAAACAGTTTTTTAAATATTTGGTTCATCCAGTTTTGTTAAAATACTGTAGCCACGTATAAGATGTAATCCGACGTGAAATACAGCAACAGTCAAGGTGACTAGAATAAACACTGCATAACAGTGTTGCCTTTAACAAGCACTGACGAGTGAGGAATGCTGTGGCTGCCTCTATAACTGCCTCTAGTTTTGCCAGCGCACTTTATACTGTACTAGCGCCGGAGCACTTTTATTATTCCATGATGTTAACCGAATTTGTGTTGCGCTTGTTTAAAGACGAGTTCGTATCAAGCAGTGTTTAATCTAGACTCCTGGACTCGGGGGGGAACTGAAAAAGCCGCGGGGGGAACTGACAAAACGGGGGAATTCTGCTAGGGGCCGCTGTTAGTCCATATAGTATTCCAAAATTTCCGGGGGGAATTTGAAATTTCCGGGGGGAAGGGCAATTTTCGCCCCCGGAAACGGCCTAGATTAAACACTGGTATCAAGACGTAAGTTAAAACGCACGCAATAGCGTCGAAAAACCGCTTAAAAGACGGTAAGTTGTCAGCGACTGCTGTGCATTGGACTGTGACTTCGAACCCACACCCTTCATTGGCACGGCATGTACCTTTCCATTGCAATTTTCCACTCCACACTAAAATCTATGATTAAAATCACGCCCCTCGGTCCAACCAAACATGACCTCGGATACTGAATTTTCGGATACTGAATTTTCAGTAGACCTACTGAATTCAGAATTTTTACAAGCATAACTTGCCTTTCGAACCCATCCATGCTAATCTTTAGCATTTTAAACGACATCTGGCCTTTTTACCGACCTGTTGATTCTAACATTTTCTATCATTTTTCTGTTTAAGTTGCAATACTGTGATTCGGAAGCAATTAAAAATTAAAATATTTATAAGTCTAAAATAACTAGAGACACATTGGAGTCGAATCTCATTAGAGCAGCCACGAAAGGGGTACGGGGGGAGGGGGCAAGACAGTCCCCCCTTTCGGGCGGGGGCCAGTCATGGGATTCGTGCAAAATTGATGAGACATTTTTCTGGGGGAGGGGGAGGTTGATTGTCAACAAGATCGTTATACGTGACTGTATGATGTCCGCTGTTTGCCGCTCAATAATAACTCACAATTAGTCTACTATTATTAAGTATGCATCAGAGCCCCCGGTTTAACTCTAATAGGCCTATTACTCGGAATATCAGCGACTGCCTCAGACCTCGTTAAGGGGGGGAGGTGGTTCGCGACGCTCTCCAAAAATCTCTAGCTGGGCTAAATGGGGTGTAAATGTGTGGCAGTCAATTGCTAACTTCTATGGCGTCATTATTGTAATATATCTGAGTCGGTCTAGGGCCGTTTTAGAATGAGATTCAGTGGCAACTTCAGGATTTCTTGGTGGCGGGGGATGAAATGAACTCATAGGAAGTTGGTGGGGGATGAAAAGAGAAGGGGAAAATCAATAAACTTTGCCGGAAAAGGCTGACAAAAGGAAAATTTTCCCTTATTTTACCACACTCTTACCAAAAATAGGTTTGACAAGCAAAAAAGTCCGGTGGGGATTCATCCCCACCAGGGATATTTTTACACCGCTAACACCCCCAGCACCCCGCCCACCCCCCAATTTGAGACCGACACACCCAAATTTTCCCCAATCCGAGCCTGAGATGCACCCCTAACCAGGGCGCGATTTGCGAGGGGAAGGGGAATCTCCCCCTGCCCAACTGCATCCCCCTACTTCTACATATCCCACCACTACCTCCCCCACTGCTACAGTTTCCAACAACTACATCCCCCCAAGCTCGACATATCCCCCCATTGCTCCAGGTCACAAATCGCACCCTGCCCCTAACACTCTCCAACACCCCCGATTTGAGACCAAATTGATAATCAGGATTAGAAATAACCCTGATCCCCACTCATCCCCCCCCACGTGGAACCGCCACTGGCGAAAATCGTAGTCGCAAATCACGTCCGTTGTGCAGTCATTAGTGACAGTCCTGAGGCCAGTCCATAAGTCCTGATTGTCTTTCCTGGTATGTCTTGATGGTTCCCATGCTCTGGGATTCTGGCTACATCAATGATTAGTTACAAACGCCGACGAAAAAATTCATCTAAAGGGGCGGGGTGGGGTGTCGATAAGCTATTATATAAAGTGCAAAATTGCTCGATATTTGAATCTAATAAAATGTCCATATTTTTCACATGGGGCTTCGCCCAGACCTCGATCAGACAGCGCGTTACACTCTCTCAAGCCTCACTAGTCGTATCTGGAAAGTCTGTCTGTAGAAACCTGGGCACTGCGCAGGGGCGTAGCTAGGGTGTCCGGCGCCCGGAGACAAAGCATAGTGACGGCGCCCCGCCTAAACTTCAGTAAAAATCTCAACTTCACAAGAAAACTAAAAATCCTGACCAGCAAAAAAACAGGTCGTCACAACTATATTTATGCTTCTTCTTACTTTTTTTGCTACCATAAACCCGATTTTGGCGCCCCACCTCGGCGCCCGAGGACATCTGTACCCCCTTCTCTAGCTACGCCTTTGGTACTCCATTACGCAACCCTGGCTACTTCATTGCTGAATCGTATATGATTTATCCTGAAGCTTACTTTGACAACAGGTAATATAGGAGTATACAGAACAATCTCTATGGTCACTGATCTATGCCCACCAGCTAGAAATCTGCTTCTGCCATTGGCGTCTATTAATAGACGACAATGGTTTCTATGGTTTCTGCCCACCAGTGGGCGGAGCAACCGGACTTTGTTGGTAAACACTGGATACCCCTATAGGCGTTAAACCAAACTATACTACATGTACACTTATGTAATTGCAAAGTCTAGCGCTGTTAACTTTCTCATTTACCAAAATTTTAGAAGCTCCGGTGCCTGCTTGAACCTCTATTAGTGCATCCGTGCCTTTTCACGCATCGCACCCGAATTGTGAAACTCAATTCCAGCTTCACTCCGCAGAATTAAACAAAAGATAAAATCTGAATCCTCATTTATCAGAATTCCTGCATTTATCTCCTCATCTCTTCGGATCTAAGCCTGAATCGTTCCTTTTCCAAAATCATTTCCTCCGTAAACATAGCAATCTAGACTCACTGCCCTACGCATATATCGACCATTGCTTGCCTGATCATCAGGGGCGTAGCGAGGGTGGGAATATATCGTATATATACCCACCCACAAATTCAGTCTACTTTAAAGTTTTAATGTGTTTTTGAGATTTTAAAAGTTTGTAATGATTTATAACCCTAATCACATTATACTCCCTCCAGATCAAATTCCTAGATACGCCCCTGCTGATCATTCGCCTTTCCAAAAGCTATTTTAAGAAAGGCCAGGCGCCTAAGAATAAGCAATCAATGTGGTACTGCTTTCGAAATCGCTATATAAATCCACAAGATTTTACTTACTTGCCTAATTACTTACTTGAGTAGAGTTCAATAACCTAAGTGGGGGGATGGCGAGGCGTATAGATTATGAAATTAAGGTTATCAAAGGAAGAGGCAAATGGTCGCCATGCTTGATTCAGATCCCTTGAATTTGAAACATGCTGGAGATAGGACACTGCTAATATGTAGGCCCAGTGTTTATTCTAGGCCTTCTTAGAGGGAATTTTCCCCCCAAAGTTTGAAACCCCCCCCCCCAAAAAAAAAAATTAGATGTTGGCTGGGAATGGAAATTTCTTCCCAAACGTGTGGAAACTCAAACCTTGTTCCCCCCAAACATTTCAAAATCTCCCCCAATGTCAAGGGAGCTAGAATAAACACTGATGTAGGCCTATGAGTTTTTTCTATGAGAAAATAAGACTATTGATGAGTGGTTAAATGATGGGTGACTGGTTGGATGGACCGAAGGATGGATGGATGGATGGACCGAAGGATGGATGGATAGCCGGATGGATTGAAGGAAGATAGAATCACGGACACTGACAGACATAAGTAACGTCTTGTGGCTTCATCCTCTTAGCCATGGCTTAACTTCGCCTATTGTTCTATTAGACTGATTGATGTCTTATCTCATCCCTCTATCCGACCTTCATCACTCAATCGCTCTGTCTGTCTCTCTCGGTCTATTTCTCTCTGTCTCTCTTGGTCTCCGGTCTCTATCTATCTATCTATCTATCTATCTATCTATCTATCTATCTATCTATCTATCTATCTATCTATCTATCTATCTATCTATCTATCTATCTATCTATCTATCTATCTATCTATCTATCTATCTATCTATCTATCTATCTGTCTGTCTGTCTGTCGGTCGTATCGTTGTCTCATTCGGTGTGTCTCTACTCTGGTTCATATCAGTGGAGTATCTGGTCCCGATCCGAGGGAATAGGAGTGGACGCTGTGTATCCAAGTCCAACGGCGTAAAGTGGACGCTTTTATGGTCAGCCCAGTTCACCAGGTTGATGACCAGTGCATCATTATTAAAGCGCTATATCACCTAGTGTCCGTCCAATCGTTTGTCTGCCTGTGCTCCTCCGTGTACCTGTCTGTGCCATTGTGAGCAATGCTTCTTCGACTGCCAAAGTTTTTGGACTCAGTGGGCAGACAAAATGGGCGACCGTCTGGACAGTCTGACGTGTATAGACATGGCGCGGAGTAGCGGTGGTAGTGGAGTCTGGGTTGGACACTGTGATCTCGTGTATTCGTTGACCCCTCTCTACCCTATCCCTTTGTCCTCCGTTCATTTGGACAGATCCGTTAGCATCAATTGTCCATTGCTTTGCTTTCACGGCCATTTAAGAGACTTAAAGTAAGAGAGAGATTCTCGATTGCGTTCACCGCACGGCGAGGATTTCGCATCAGACTTCGTCCAGATCACCTCACTTTGATATACCGAGAGAGGGGAAAGCGGGGACGTATGGGCGCGCGGATCGCTAATCCAGAGAAGAATTTATTTGATTGGAAGATGATATCGCAACATTCCATCGTTGCCCTTGCATGAGCAGGTTCATGATAGCACAGATGGCATTAATAGCCTGCACTGCATGAACAGCACAAAATAAAAAGATCTAAACGCATTTTTTCGTTGATTTTGCTGATAGGTTTTGCTCTCCGGTTACGAATATATTATTTGCTCCAGACCTGGAATTTTTCGATCTACCGAAATTACAAGTCCATCTTTTCGATTACAGAAGTTTGCATTCATTGTCTCAATTTAAGTGTTCGGATATATCGTTGCGAGACTTTTAAAAGCAAAAATTAATATTTTGGGACCATCCATAAATAACGTCACGCACTTAGGGTGGAGGGAGTTCAAACAGTCGTGACGATGTGTGACGATGGGGAGGGTTTACAAAAATGTGACGTCACAAAATACTAAATATTTTTATTAATACCGCAATGCTAATTGAACGTATTTTACACTTATAATTATTATTAAACTTGATTTTAAAAAGAGTTTGAAAAAGTTTCTGAATATTGTTTCAACTATAATAATAATTATAATGAATATTTTCAAACGAAATATTAATTTTGACATTGGAAAGATGACAAGATGGGGGTTAACGGGTTGTGACTTCATATTTGAGGGGTGTCTGACTTTTTGTGACGACGTGCGACGAGAGGAGGGGGGGTAAAAAACTGCCAAAATCGCGTGACGTCATTTATGGATGGCCCCTTTGCGTTTTCATGGCCGGTGACATGAAGAAACATTCCGAAGAATTTTCAACGTGAAAAGCTAAAACACGTCGTTCGGTCAGAGGAAAATGGAACTTTTCCATAAAAAATATCTTGCCATAAACATTTTCGCCCGTTAATCATCCACAATCTCCATAGTTGGTCAGTCTTCAATGAGTGCTATTAATCTTCATATAGACGGCCATCTTCATCAATCGCGATGAAAATGCGTCACTGCACAGTGTCACATCTTCAATGCACAAAATGTGTCTTCATCCATGCACATACTTAATAACCATATCTCATAAATATTATATACCTTCTTATACCTTTGCATTATCAATATCTGTCTTGCTTATATTAATTTACTGTTTTACATCATGTTCCTGTTAATGAATGAATGATTTGTATACATTGATACAAAACTATAGATATACATTATTATACAATGTAATTTATCGTCGTCAGCTTTGTACAGTATATCTTCAGATATTTTAATTTTAAGTTGGCCTATTACTAAAATGTTCTATGAATATGTAAAAGACAGGTATGCTTTTAAAAATTGTAATATTGCATTAAGCTCAATATGTTTCACTTTCTATTAATGGTCAATGTACTCCGTGTTATCATATTAATCTGTAGCCTAATTCTATAAATAAGGATTTATGATGTTCAATTTATTTTTACATGTTCCTTGTGATTATGGTTTTTGAATTGAAAATAAACTTTATTATTATAATTAGTATTGTTATTATTATTATTATTATTACCACTGACTACTACTACTACTACTACTACTACTACTACTACTACTAAGACCGCTAGGAACCTTGAATAACTGTTGAATTTTGTGGTTTTTGAGATACCAAACTGCTATCAGAGTGTGTTGGTCCATGTGCAGATCAATTGTGGAAAACTAGTGATGACCTTTTTTGTGTCATTCTTTTCGAAAAGTATATATATATATATATATATATATATATATATATTAAATATTTTACGATACATCAAAAGTATTCCGAATTAAATATTTTGATATACATCAAATTTGTAGCTTTTAGCGCGGCCGGACAAAGTGTCCGAGGACTAAATGTCACGGACAAAACCGGTCACCGGTTAGGGTTGGGGTTAGGGTCAGGCTTAGGGTTACATTTTGTCCCCATGACATTTTGTCCGTGACATTTTGTCCTAGCCCCGCTTATTAGAGCCCACTCAGCGCAGAATAATAAAACGCGATCAAATGAAATTTTGGTCGGCAAACCAAAGGGAGTTTAACCCCAATCTCTCCCTGGATACGCCATTGTGTCTGTCCGCCTCTCTGTCCTATTGCGTGTGTTCTAATGTCTGCGTTGTACAGTATCTGCTTCCGTTTCGAATGTCGCATGTTCTACGAGACTGAGATTACAAAGGACTTCTGTCGCCGATTCGAATTTCGTCTAACGCAGAACAGTCACGTGATCGTTCTTCGTTTAATAGCAAGTAAGTAAGTAGTAAGATCTTAGTTGCGCGTGATCACAGTATCTTCTTCTTCGTCGGTCGGTGTCACTTATTTACACTTCCGGCACTGACCATCTCTCTCTGCAGGTGTAGTTACCGATTTTTTTCTGTTGTCATGTCGTCTTCGGTTGGAGACGTCGTCCGTTGGCCAAACGAGCGCCGTCCGTGTGTGATGACCACTCGCTCGCCTGATCATCCCAACCATTGTAGCGCCTTGAATTTAGCCGAATTGGAATTGAAAGGGAAAATAGCGTCATTTCAAGATCATGAAATCCTTTTTCAATCAACAACATGAAAGAGAGAGAGAGAGAGAGACAGAGAGAGAGAGAGACAGAGAAACAGAGACAAAGACAGAGATAGACAGAGACCAAAAGCAGAGACAAACAGACAGAGACAGAGACCAGAGACCAGAGACCAGAGACAGAGAGAGAGAGAGAGAGAGAGAGAGAGAGAGAGAGAGAGAGAGAGAGAGAGAGAGAGAGAGAGTGAGGGAGAGACAGAGACAGAGACAGAGACAAAGACAGAGAAACAGACAGAGAAACAGACAGAGAGAGAGAGAGAGAGAGAGACAGACAGAGAGAGAGAGAGAGAGTGTGTGACCGAGGGAGACAGGGCGTAGGTCTACAAACGCTATTCTGGTCTAGAAGCCAACCTCCTTTCTACTGCATAAGTGTCTTTGACGAAGCGATAAACTTTTCTACGATTGAGTTGAGAGCTTTTCGACCAATATGAGCCAAAGACGATCTTTCTCGTCACCCGTCAAATGCAGCAACATTGGGGGGACATTTCTCTGGCAGCTACAAAACGATTGTCCCCTAAAATTTACTAGGAAACGCGTTTTTTCAATAATTCCTGGATAATCCCACGCCTATGCTCATGGCTGTTCCAAGAATTCTTGGTGGAGAGGATGCATGGATTTCTAGGAAGGTGGTTGGGGTGTGTGCAATGAAACCAATTAAAAGGTTGACAAGCAAAAAAGTTAATTAGCAGTGTTCTGTTTTGGCCAAGAAATAATGAAATAAAACTCGCCGAAAAAACCTGACAAGCAAAATGAAAAAGCTCGGTGGGGGTGGGTGCATCCCCAGTCATCCCCAACGTGGAACCCCCCCTGGGCCTATATATATTGTGGATAGACAAATCAAAGTCATTGTATGTTTTAATGCAAAGTTTCTCGAACAAGACAGAGCGATTCTGTTACTCGGCAATGCGTCTTGCGATGAGTTTTTTTAAAGGAGAAATCTCTGGTCTTTGCCTGAATTCGACCGTAACATCATTTTGTCGCTTGGAAGAAATACTTTACGACTGGCGGAAAGCGTCGGGGGCATCGCGGAAGCTGACGTCTGCCAAATTTCCAAGAAATGGGCTATAAAAATCAGAGTAAATTACACGTGGAGCTATAGACGCAAAGACGGCGTCTTCTATCGTCAGTCCATGGAAACCACTAGCAAAGGCGCAGTGCAAGACCGTCATTAATACTAAAGCATTTTACGTTCAATAAGCGAGGTCCTTTTAAGGCCTCGGTGGCTTAACCAGATGAGCTTCGGTTGGGTGGGTCGAGTGAACGCGCTTATTAAACGAGACATTTCAAGCTTCTGCCTTAGTATCTGAAATGAGACTTTAGAAGACACTAGACTCAGCCGATGTATACGAAGGTTCGTAAAAGAAGGAAGTGAAAGCAACAAGACTTTTGTTCACCGGAGTCTCCGCTATAAAGAAGCCAAAGGATCCTCAGAATGTTGACAGACGGTGACGCAGCCAGGGTTTCAGAATCGGGGGTAGGCACGCAGTGGCGTAGCGAGGCGAAAAATGCCGCCTTTTCGTTAAATTCTTGACAGGCAAAAAAACCTTATCGCTACTTCCTAAAAAATTCTCATATGCAAATAAAGGGTTTTCTTGAAAGTGCCGCTCCTAGAACAAGTACCGCCTGGGGCGGTTCGCCCCCACAGCCCCTCGCTACGCCACTGTACTACTGTAGGCACGTCGACATTTGGTGGCTAAAAAAAGTCCCCGACGAACAAAAATAGGAGTTCTTCGCGCACATTCACGAATTTTCTTCGACCACCATGCTCCCCCAAATTTCTCAACGGTCTTGCTCAAATCCCACGACCTGTCCCAGCCAGAATGGGAGGACCCGGCTCCCCGTGACCCCCTCCCCCCCCGTGGCTATGCCATTGTTTAGAGGACATTTCGAAGCGCGCGGCAAGCAGACTGTACGCGCTAAATCAAGTGTCAGCTTCGCTTCTGGACAGCACTCGAGAGGCAAGGAACGCGTCCATGGACCGCGTTCACTCCACTGCACCATATATATATATATATATATATATATATATATATATATATATATATACACGCACACACACAATGATCCGCGCGTAGGATTACGATCGCCAAAGTCTTATGAGTTGAGAAACGATGGATAAGAAGGAGGAGGAGGAAGAAGAAGAGGAGGAGGAGGAGGAGGGGACGTCGAGTGGGGAACAAAGCGACTGTCCCGGAAGACGACACTTTTATGACCACCCTTCAAATTCTTCCGTCCATGTAGACTCCCCCCTCCATCCTCGCCTCCTCCTCCTCCTCCTCCTCCTCCTCCTCCTCCTTTTCCTCCTCCTGCCATTGTGACGTCGGAAGGAGACGGAGGACGAAGGCTGTTTTCGAACCGGAAGCTGCTGACAGTTTGAGTCTGAAAAGAATCGTCGAAGAATCGGAACAAAGAAGAGCAGTCGAGGAGACTCATGGCTCTGAGTCCCATTTATCTAGCGCCAGACCGACTGAGTCACGGCAGCGGCGGCGGCGGCGGCGGCTCATGCAGAGCGTATACGGAGAAAAAAACTGCGTTGAGTCGATGACGAAATCGCTGCTGCCAAATAAAATACGCCGAAAAATCAAAGAAATACAAAACGAGCGCGCGTGTAATCCGTGTATTTGTGTTTGTATGTGTATGTGTGCATGCGTATGTGTTTATATGTGTGTATGTGTGTGTGTATGCGACTTAGAGATGTGCGGGTATACCCGTACCCGCGGGTATACCCTACCCGTACCCGTACCCGTACCCGTACACGCGGGTACTGGTAGGGTATGGTACACATTTTACGGGTACGGGTCGGGTACGGGTATAGCGCTACGGGTACGGGTATAGCCACGTGTATACACCCAAATCACATTATACCCCCAAATCAAATTCCTGGCTACGCCCCTGAAAAGAGAAAGAGACAGAGAGACAGAGACAGAGAGACAGAGACAGAGACACAGAGAGACAGAGAAAGAGAGAGAGCCGGACAGAAAAAGAGACAGAAAGGCAGACAGACCGATAGACAGACAGAGGCAGACAGACAGAGGCAAACAGACAGACCGACAGGCTGCTGTGGTAGACAGAGCTGTTGTATGGCTGTTTTAAGTATTTGGAAATTTAAAAAATTGGACATAAAACTAATAGCACGTCTCTAACAACTCTTGCGTTTAGGCCTACACATGTAGACACAGAACTTTCTGTTCGAGTTTTTCTGAAATAATCAGAAAACTTTAATTAATTAATTAGGTGACGAAGCTTTTGCGCCTTAAAAAGAGCTGAGGTGCATATATAATTGCATCGAATTTTAGCAAATATATTACTTTCAGCTTGAGTCAATTTAACACGTTGGCTGTGGGCGACGTAATAAGACGTTGCATTTTTGTCATTGAGAACGTATTTATACGTTTCGACGTTTCTAAGATCTAAAACAGAGGTTCTCAACCGGTGGTCCGCGTACCCCTAGGGGTACACAAGCTGTTGCAAAGGGGTACGCGAAGGATATAAGAATAAACTAATAATAAACTAATAAACTAAGCACAAACTTTACACAGTACAGCCATTACTGTGTAAAGTTTGTGCTTAGTTTATTAGTTTATTATTAGTTTGATTTTATTTGGTTTTTGTTTAGTTGATTTGTGTTTTTCCTTGTTTGTGTACTATTTTTTGATGCTGTGCTTGTCACGAATACAGATTATTATAAGAATTTTAAAAATCGTAGGTCCTAGACTAGAGAAAAATAGAAAGAGATGATGATTGGTGGGAAAGGTTACAGGTCGTCGCAAATTTTCAGAGAAAACGTGATCTCCAAAATTGATCTAAATTCTACCAATATAAAACCAAAAGACGTAATGCAAAACTTGAAAATTATTTCAATTGTTTAGGGGTAGACGCGAAGTGCACTTGTTTGCTTGGGGTACATTTTAAAAAAGGTTGGGAACCGTTAATCGAAAGCTATAACGGATCCAATCCAAAAGTTGTTTTAATATTCATACAGGAATGTAAAGACTGAAATGTGTGGAGGGGGAAGAGGGTGATGTGGGTGCAAGGTCTCAATAAAACCAGAGGAGTTTGATGAGAGAAGAACCAAGTATTTGGACAATTCGGAACGTTGTTACTGAGGCAATGGTTAATATCAGGACGCAGTTGCAGGCCCGCCGAGAGAAATTCCGGGCCCCTGCATGTGCAGAATGGCCGGCGATCCCTTGAGACAACCTTTGTCTTTGCTTGTCATCCCCTTTCCCTTTTTTTCTTTTTTACGTCTTAAAAGTAGCCGATGACCGTTTTTTTGCTTGTCACCCTTTTCGCGCCCGTCATTATTCATATTATTGTTAATTATACATATTCGTAATCGGCCCGAGACCCCACCCCACCCCCAGACCCCGCCGGACCCCTGTGCACTTGCCCCCCCTCTCGGAGGCCCTGCGCAGTTGTATAGCTGTTAACGCTTTCTGTAAACGGCCACAGGTGCTATAGGACTTTCAGGCATTTCAAGTGCGACCATTGGGAGAGGGAGACAGGTCACGACCCACGACCCGATTCTTTCAATGGATGAGTTCGGGTCATAATAACTGCGAGGTCGATGCAGAAATCGAAGTTTCATCCGTCCATTGAAATTCAATTTTCCGTCTAACTGTATCTGTACGCCGATCAAATTGCGGGAATCAATCACTTCGCAGGACCAGGGCGATCTCAGCGCGGGCGGCAGCCGCAAATAGCAGATTAATAATAAGAGCAGGAAGAACTCATCAGCACAGACGTTGCAATGCCGAGGCACCCGCTTTTTCCTTCGCAGGGTTCAGATTTTTCGGAACCGCGGAATTTTTTTGCGGGGGGGGGGAGAGAAGGAGGGATGAAGCTGTTAGCGAAGATTCGACCAATCTCACCAATAAACTTCATCATCAATTTTTCAAAAAACGAATCATTTCCGAGGACAAATGGCCTCCAGATATGCGTCGGATCATCCGCGGACAGAGACAGACAGACACACACACAGAGACAAAGAGACAGACAGAGGCACGCACAGAGACACTGCATTGCCCAGATTAATCCAAAGGAGCCCAGAAGACGCATTATAATCTACAGCACGCGGCTCCTTCTTTTTCTCACGTCCTCTTTTTTCCTCCTTCTCCTCTTCCTCCTCCTTCTCCTCTTCCTCCTTCTGATCCTCCTCAACCGACTGCCATACTTATGGACGAACGACAGACACACACACAGTACTGCTGCTGCTGCTGCTGCGGCTGCTGCGGTACTTACAAGTGCATTAGTACCGGGCGCACAAAAAACGCGCGAAAGATTGGACAGAATTAATTGCGTTTCCATGGCAACGGCGCGTCAGTTGTACGTCATAACGGATTTTATCGTCGAGAAAAGCGTTCGACGCAGGACACGTGACCAGATCCACAGTCGCTCCAGTCACTGCCAGTTGCGATATAATTGCAATGGTGATATCCCATATATATATATATATATATATATATATATATATATATATATATATATTACATATATGTACTATATATATATATATATTATTATTATTATTAATTCTGACAATATATATAGCCATATAGCAATGATATTAACTACATACACATTGTCATTGGCGAACTGCTGATATCGGGGCAAAAGGGTCATTTAACGTCCTGGGTTATAAAAGCAACGTTTAAAGGCTATACGCTCCGAATCCGGAGCCAACTCGTAATAGCCTTCCAGCAGCGGATAATTTTACAGTGGGTTATAAAATCGTCTCCTTCCAGCAGCGGATAATTTTGTACTTTTTCTTTGGGTGCCTTGTATCACTACGCTGGCGACCATGGACCTCCCCGCCTCACTGCAGTGGCGTCATTTGGGGAGTAGGGTGACCGTGCCCCCCAAAGAAATGATGAAATACTGTGTAATGTATTAATTAAATAAATAAATGTAAAATTTGCAAAACTCGCCAAAAATTGCCCAAAATTTGCCAAAAATTTACTCATCTGTCAGAATTGATCCCAAAAATGTTAAAAAATTTGCCAAAAATTGGTCAAAAATTATCTCGCCCCCAAGAACGTGTGAAATGACGCCACTGCCTCAGTGTCGTTTCTAGATTTATGAGATGGAATTTTGCACGCGTATTCTAAACCAACATATCCCCTGAATTATTATTTTTAGCCAGAATGCACCACATTGCATATCTTTGTAATAGCGGCTCTGTTCACAAACAGCCTAAACTAATGAATTATACTGTATATTATCTCTGCATCAGTGTTTATTCTAGGCCCTTTTGGGGGATTCCCCCAAGTTTGAAAATTCCCCCCCCCAAAAAAAAATTCTATATGTTGCATTGGGGGAATGGAAATTGTCCCTCCAAAAGTGTGACGAGGGGTTTTTTATTTTGGAGAGTGGAAAAAGAGAAGGATATGACCATTTGGAAGAGTATTTTAAAGAAAAGGAGAAAAGGAAGGATGTGATGACCTTTTTTGCTCGTTACCACATTCGAGAAAAAAATTGTCAGGATGACCTTTTTTTGCTCGTCAAGATTTTTGGGCAGACAAACCTCCCCCCTCAAACATTTCAAACTCCCCCCCCCCCAATGTCAAGGTGGCTAGAATAAACTCTGCCTCTGCATTGAATTCCTTTTAAAAAGGCTGATTTTTGTCGCAGTCAAATGCTGAAGAGTTTCGTCAGACGTCAAAGTCCTCCGAGAAGTCCCACTGAGGCAGTCGCCCCCTCTCTCCCTCCCTTCCTCCATAAGTGGCAGCTTACGTCTCCATTTTAAAGATTAAAGTCACGCTTTGAGAGAATCAGGCGACATTGCGACAAACTGCAAATGCAAAATGTCACATCGGCCGATGCCTGACATGTGAGCCCATGACTTAAGGTTACCAAAGATATATTTTTGATATTCAGAATTAATTATTATTAAAGAAAAGTAGAGGAAATTCGCGGATAAAATCACCATCATCATCATCATCATCGTCGTCGCCAGGGGCGTCTTTAACCAGTGCAGGGCCCCGGGCACCTGGCGGCCTGCGTGGCCCTATACGTGAAGATCAATGTTGACAAGCAGAAAATGTCATCTCCAACGTTTTTGAATGCTGACAAGCAAAAAAAAAAAAAAAAGAAAAGGTAATCCTACGTAAAAAAAGTAGTTTGCGCGCGGCGCGGGGCCCCTAAGATGTGCGGGGCCCCGGGGACTGTGTCCGAATTTTTACATGTAAAGACGCCCCTGGTCGTCGCCATCATTATCCTGTTTTTCATTGCACAGTGGTTTAGAAGTGAGATTGGCCTAATTAAGTGAGTTTCTGTCGTTATTTAGTCAACGGCGATCTTTATTATTCTTTTATTGTTTTCGAATATCGTTTCTGAATGTCTCTCTACTTTTCGCTTTTATCGTTTTTTTTCCTTTTCAAATGAATCCGTTTTTATCGGTCGGTTGATGGATGACGAACCTGAAATACTCGAGACCCGAAGCTCATCCATCGAGAAATTCCGCTGAACGAAAAGCAAAGGTCTGCCTTAGAACGTAGACCTGGGTTTCGTTTGTCTGTCCACCCTCTTCCCCTAATATTCTGTCCAGGTCTTTCGTTCTAGTCTCTCATTTAGTGGCATAGCCAAGGGGCGTCTGGGGGTTAAAACCCCCCTTGGCTGCCGACAAAAATTTGTTAACGTGTTTCCATGCGTTTTTAATTTTCGGACGCGGTTTTGGGGGTCAAACCCTCTTGGCTGCCGACGCAAAATAATTTGTCAGCTTTATAGAAAGGTAGCGACCTTTTTTGCTTGTCAGCACATCTGGAAAGAGAAAAGTGCAAGAGGAAAGATGAGTATGACCTTTTTTGCGTGTCAAGATTTGTCGAATTTGGTCATGATCAAAACCAACCCCCTTCCTTCCGGAAATCCTGGCTACGCCACTGTTCTCATTATTAAGCCAAACTTTCTCTACCGAGTCGTGTTTGAATGCTACACCGATGTTCGCATTACAGTTTGCTGCAATTTACTTCTGAATAGAGTCCGCGGTCTCCTCCGAACTTGACCAGAAATCTAAACGACGTGCGTCCGAATTCATATCCGATTGGCGCGACATCCATTTGCCTGATGAATTGAAAGTGTCAACTGCAGACATCGTTTCTCGGAACTGCATGTATGTCTTGCCCGTTACTGAGTCGGTCGGTCGGTCTGCGACAGGAATAATTCCGAAACAGTCATTTGACATTTCACTTTGACAGCCCAAGACGACGCCCTTTAGGACCCCTCCCCCCCACCCACTCCCGTGACATCTTAACTCCAAGATTCAATTGATAGGAAAGTATAGAACGCGAAACACACAAGCACCCAAACGAAACATCGCATTTTCAAGCAGCATAAGTGCGCCGCCATTAGCTTCTATTGATAGACAGGGCGCGATTTGCGGGGGGAGGGGGAATCTTCCCCCCACTGCCCAACTGCATCCCCCTACTGCTACATCCCCCACCACTACATCCCCCCACTGCTACAGTTTCCAACAACTACATCCCCCCAAGCTCGACATATCCCCCTCCCACTGCTCCAGGTCACAAATCGCACCCTGTTGATAGACCTACTGTACTAACACCGTATAGATAAGTAAGTAGTATTATCATCTCGTGAATTTATATAGCGTAACCAAGTAAGTAAAATCTCGTGGATTTATGTAGCGCTTTGGAAGCAGCACAACAGTAGTTGCTTATTCTTAGGCGCTTAGCCTTTTTTAGAATAGCCGTGGGAAATGTAAATTATCAGTCAGGCAATTGTATCAATATATCCGAATAGCGATTTCTAAAGTAGGTATCGCAGTAGCCGCTTAGGACCTATTCCCCGTCGCTTAATCTACCGCTGAAATAGCTATAGGCTAAGTTTAGTTGTCACTTGTCAGTCGGACAAAGTCGATTCCAAAGACGAGTCAGAGTGGGAAGGCGGGGAAAACCGCAGTAAGGCAGACTTTGAAGAAGGAAACAGAAAGAGACGCGATTTAACTCCAGATTTAATAGTGCTATAGTATTTTGCGAGACGAAATCCGAAAAATCATCAATTGTGTTAATTTCAGAGTGTAGCCAAGCAGGGGCGTAGCCAGGAATTTGATTTGGGAGGGTATAAATATTTTGGGTGGGTATACATCTTAACTACAAACCGCATAAAGCCATATAAACCACATATAACCACACAGCAAATCACATAAACAACTTTAAGGTAGACTAAAAATTTTTTGGGAGGGGTATATATATACCGATATACCCCCGTCGCTACGCCCTGTAGCCAAGGTACAGAAGGTCATTGCATGCTAGAATCTCGATGTTTAGGCCTATATTCTGAGCTGCTCTGGTTTCATTCTGAGTCTTATCACAATTACCTCAAGACTTACTTATTTGACAACTCTTACAAGTTACATTTTCAAAGCGGCTTTAACTTTGATCGCTTCTCCACGGCGCTGTATAAATTGTCTTAGAGGCCGTCCACAAATGACGTAACGCGCCTAGGGGGGTCCGGACATGTTACGAGGGGGTACCGTGAGTGTGACGTAACGCAATGCAAAATTTTTAAGATGATGACCTTTTTGCTTGTCAGGCTATCTGGAGAGGAAACATAAGGATGCCAGGTTATTTGGAGAGGGAAGGATGACCCTTTTTGCTTGTCAAGAGTTATCGGGAGACCGAAAAAATGGGAGGTCGGCCCGTTGTTACGTCATATTTTAGCGGGGTCCGACTTTTTGTTACGTTGCGTTACGATGGGGTGTCAAAAAAGTCCAAAAATCGCGTTACGTAATTTATGGACGACCCCTTAATAATAATAATAATAATAATAATAATAATCACAGAAATGGATGTCCATTCTAACTTTTATAACATCAAGTGCTGTTTAATACGATTATAGGCCTACGAATTAATCATGGTCTTAGATATTTGAAAACAAACCAAACTGCTCAGATTAAATTTTTTAAATTTCCAATTCTTTCAGTTTCTCTTACTGCTTAGAATTCTTTGGAGTCGACCTCACACATATTTCTCTTGAATGCGCCATCTGTTAGCAAGTATGTTGAGACAGAAGTACGTATTGAGTATAGTACTGAGCAAATTGTGACGTCTATTTTTGATGAATATAGTCTTTGAAAATGTTTTGAACATGCTAATACAATTGAGAGTAATAATAATAATAATAATAATAATAATAATAATAATAATAATAATAATAATAATAATAATAACAACCATGAACTGATTATGGTGGCATATCGTACAAGTACTACTAGGACACCTTACAACTAAAAAACAGTATATCCTACAACGATCAATGTTCTGGATAACTACGAACAAAGGAAGCAGTTTTTAGTTCTCGTTTGAATGCTTCTATCGTCTTTTCCATAGTTGAGTATATAACAATATATTAAACTTAAGGGTTCGCGTATTCTGCGGCATAATTGCTCGTTCGGGATTTCCTGCTTAGAAAGGGTCGAGTAGTCTTACATTGTGTTTTTGTCCATAGAGACCCAGGACACAGTCCCCGCGTGAGACCAGATCGTCTATACATCAGCTTCAACCGGCCATCATCAAGGTCTTAATCTCGGTCGGTTGCATTCCTCGATAGTGCTATTCCGACCGGCTGTTAGACCGAGACAAGATTTAGGGTTAGAGCGAGCGAAGCCGCCGGCAACAGAGACGCAGGTGGGTAATTACGGAACGCCGATCCGACATCTCCGCCGCTTCGGCATTATGCGGAACACGGAGGACCCGGGCCCGGACGGCGGCGGCGGCGGCGCTCGGCCCGGCGTCCGAACCTGCCAGGGATTGTGGCTGTGTCAATATGTCTTCGCATACGAGTGCAAGGGCTGTCTACTCGGAGTATTACAGCGGACACATCGCGGACGACGGTGCCGACTGCGGAGACGACGTGCTAACGATCCAATCGCCGCAGACTCGCAGAGCCACGCGCCGAGTCGGTCGGTCGGTCGGTCGGTCGGGCGTTCCGCAGTTCTCCGTCTCTGCCATCCGCAAAATCCCGATTCGTCATTAAATATTAACTCCGTTAATCGCGCGAATTCTTCACCGGTTCTTTCTCTGCCGACCTGTTCCTGTCTGTTTCTCCGTCTCCGTCTCTGCCTCTCTCTGTCTCTGTCTCTCTCTGGGCTGGGATTCAGGAGTCCGTGAAGTAGATTCATGATCAGAATCGAGCTTTGAACTTCAACTGTCGAGAAAAAAGATTGGACATGCATTTCGAAATAGTCTCGGACGCACAGAAAATTATATAGGCCAAGATCTAGATCGAACTTTTGTTCATCATTGAATATAAAATTTTGGGGCGGTAGCTTTCAGTTTCGGTAAGAAATTTTCTTTTCAAAATCCACCCTCTGCTGAATCTCACTTCAGTCATAGAAATAGGCCACAAACAAAGAATTTGACACCGACATTGACTATCTTCAACTCAAAAACAATTTCCATGCTTAGCACATACATCATTTCCAAATACATGGTATACACACATCATTTTCCAAATGCTTATATATACATTATACATGTATAATTGTATATATATATATGTATATATAACATTTACAAAGGAGTAAAAGATGTGAAGAATTATAGCATTGCTTTCCATCTACGGAAGAATTTGGTGCTACCATTGCTGCTGGTGGTCGCCGCATTCAAAGTTGACGTTTTTGCAGGGGCCGTAGCTAGGGTATCCGGAGCCCAGTGGACAAAGTGTACCGTTGGCGTCCTCCAGACTCCTGACGAGCAAAAGAACAGAAAAAAGTTCGTCACATTGTTTTCGGCGCCCCTCAAGTCTTACAGCACCCATCTTCATGTAGTGCTGACGAGAAAAAAAGGTCGTCGCACATGTTTCTTCTTCTTTATTATGCATTTTACTTACCCAAATACCCCATTTTGGCGCCCCCTCACCTCGGCGCCCTGGGGCATATGCCCCCTGCCCCTGCCCCTAGCTACGGCTCTGACGTTTTGCAGTCAATCGATTATTTATGTAAATTCGACGTTTCTTTGTTTCTCACGCATTCACAAACTTCAGCGGTTTGCAACTGACCCTTATCTGCACAGCCATTGACTCACTAACACACCCATCTAACCTCCATCTATAGTTCTTGTCTTGCATCTCTCTATCCATCTATATCTTATATATATATATCTATATATATATCTCTCTCTCTTGATGCAAAAAAGGTTCATCTCTAGGTTTAATGCCCGTAGGGGCTGGCGCTGATCCCCCGGTTTCTTGGCCCTCAGCCCATGGGTGGCTCAGCCATTCATCGGCGGTCGGTGGCCAGTCATTCCAACGAACCTATGGTTACCTTCGCAATGTTGCCACTGCTACTCATTTTACCACTGCAATTGAGTGAAGACTGAGTCAACCCCTGGGCTTCTGGGAGCATCGAACGCGCTTCGGTCGGTCCTATATACAGTCCTTGTGCAAAGCATCAAAGCATGTAAACTGGTCATTCTTAGGCAAGTACAGACCACGATTCAGTCCTGCTGTGGACGATCTTAGACCACAGAAAGATGGGATAAGATGGAGGATAAGTTGATACACCTGTGTCAAGCGAGAGAAGCAATATTGAGCATTATCAATTAAAAATCTGTATCTGTGTAACCAGGGCCGGATTAAGACCATGAAATTGTTTTCCCATAATTCTTCAATATTTGTTCCAACATCGTAAAAGCACCGTGTAGTCCTACTTTTTGCAAAACTATTAAACTAAGATTTAAAAAGCGCTATAGAAATTTAGATAGTATTCAGATTTAAAGAGGGTGCGCGTACAAAAGGTACCACTGCTATACTTAACACATCTCAGCGCCAAGAAAGGTCCTGCACCTTTTTTCACAGACTTTCAGCACTGAACATATGGATGGATTGGATGAATGGATGGATGGGATGAATGGATGGATGAATGGATTATGGACTGGATGAATGGATGGGATGAATGTATGTATGGATGGACGGGTTTGCTGTTTATTCGGAATGCTAGATAGTTAATATTCTGAGTCTGAGAGAAGTGTGATTGGCTGTTATGTTGCTTGAACTTTGACCTATCTGTCAACGCTTAAAAAGCCTAGATTAATGGAAAGCGACAGCGGTCGATTCGACTCTATTAACGCCTTTTCGGCGTTGTCGTTGTTGCTCTCGTTGCCTCGAGATGTTGTCAGCCGGCTGAAATATTTCAGCCATCTTCAAATGTCAGCCGCTCGTCGACAACCAATCAAATACGCTCGACGGTTGCAATGAATAGAAAATAAGAAGCCAAGCCAGTTGTTGGTTGCATCGTTGCGTCTTACCTTGGGTAAATTAGACATCGGTCGCTAGTCGGAAAATGCGAATCGTATCGGATTGCGTGGGGAAAAATCCGACTAACGAGTAGGAGGAATGTGGTTGCGTCGATTTTCTGTTCGCGTCGGCTTCGAATATTCTCTCGAAATATATCCGCGCTGATGCAACAACAGCACGAAACAGAGCCACGCACAAGGACACGCACACAGACACGGTGCCATATGAATAAACCGAAAACTGCAGCATTCGAAGGAAAGAGAACAGTATAACCGCTAGCCAGACACATGGAAAGACTCCGGAAAATCTGGAAATTCGATTTGACGCCATCTTCTTACTGCAATGGACACTGCTGGTCTTTCAGCATTCCCATATCTTAGCATTTTCACACTGCATTGTGCTAATCTAATTCTGATTTCTTTGGTTAGGCCGACGACTGCACAGAAAATCATGAAAAATTGCAGTCGTTATTTCCTTTGGACTAACTACAAGTTATGTAGCTCAATAGAGTTGATATTCGACCATTTGACTTGATGCTAGGACAAAATGTCACGGACAAAATGTCAGCGGACAAAACGTAACCCTAACTCTAACTCGTGACATTTTGTCCGTGACATTTTGTCCGTGACATCTTGTCCGGTTACATTTTGTCCGGCCACGCTTGACTTTTGACTTTTAACGAGTAGATACTTATTAATTATCTTACCCCAAAAACAGTTACTGTGTTTTTATTGCTAAGAACTTGCGAACCAGGCATTTTCAAAAAAATTGTGTTCGGGGGCTGTCCCATAATTGCAGAGGATGCCAATGTCAGTGTTTCATCTAGACTCATTGGGCCCAGGGAGATAGAATTGGGCGGAGGAGGTGGCGGGTTGGGGGTTCGATGCTTGGCCCCAGAAAAAAAAATATAAGTAAAAAATATGATTTCCGTTGTCATCTTTCCGTTTTCATACGGTCCGTTCTAATTTTTGTGTAGTCACTTATAGTGGCTCAAGTTTCAATTTCCAGGGGTGGTTTCCCCCTGGAAACATGCCGCATATGAAATATCTCTTAAGCAGAATGCATAAGTTTGCAACTGCGGACTGCAAAAAAACTATGTAGGGCCTAGCGTGAATGATTTAGATAAACAGGCACATACAGTAACACAGTATCAGTTTTTAATATAAATGTTCCGTGGTGAACTGAATAGTATGTAATATAATTATATTACACAGTTTACCGGCAACGTATAAGACCGTGAAAAAATTTCCTTCGACAAAAACGATTTCTGCCGAAAAACGATAATCACGTCAAAGAATGGTGAATACCAAAACTAAGATGACTTTGATCATGACTAAATGAGTCAATCTGAAAATGGATAACATTTTAGAATTTTAAATGAATAGTTTTAATATCATTCTGTTTTCGTGATAGCCAACACCACTCCTGGAAATGGGTGTGTAGGGGCAGGCAGGTGGTGTCTGTCACAAACCGGGGCTAACCCCTGCTGGGAGGTGTAGGGAAATTCCTGTCGTGAACGAGAAAGATATAATGCGAATGTAAGAACTTCATAAAAAGAAACATATACAGTACTGTATTGTTACATTTAAGCAGGCGGTCAGGATGCTAAAATGTTCTGCAGAATGGTGTCAAAGGGATCATCATTTGCCACTGTAACACGTCTTTTTGTCGACAGCTTCAGTGGCGGTTCCACGTGGGCGATGAGTGGGGATGCATCCCCACCGGACTTCCGGACGTTTTCCGCTTGTAAAACCTATTTTTGGACAAAAGTCTAGTAAAACTACGGGGGAAAAGTGCGGGTGACCCTTTTTACTTGTCAACCTATTTTTCGGTAAAAGTGTAGTAAAATTAGGAGAAAATTCCCCTTTGTCAGCCTTTTACGGCAAAGTTTATTGATTTTCTTTTCTCTTTCCCCCCACCGACTTCCTATGAATTCATTTCATTCTCCCTTCCCCCCCAAAAAAAAAATCCTAGAACCGCCACTAGACAGCTTAAGGAAATTCATATTTGTAGGCTATAACGATTTTTTCAAGTACACAGTTGCAAAATTGATTTTAACGAAGACAACCTTGTGTTGATCTTTATTATTTGCGTATGCCAACGACGTAGTTTCATGTAATAATAAGTGCCATTGTTATAGTGTCAATCGCGTCAGAACAAAAGTTTGGAGGTTGGGTAGGGGTGGGGGTGGTGGTAAGATATATGTAATTAAATAATACGTACCGATAAATTTATTTGGCAGCACAAGTGACGGGGTTAACCTGTGCTGCCACCACGTAGAAAAAATATTCGTGTCCTCAAGTATGGAGGATGTGGGAGAATGCAGCCGCAATATCACAAAATTATCCCTCGGATATAGGCTCCTGTGACCGCCTGTCGCTCTCGCACCCACGCGTTTGGAGACTTTGCGGGTGCTCGGTGCCCGGCGCCAGAAGGATTAGGTCTATGTAGAAGGCGTGGATATTCCAGTCTTCATTCTGCATATTTTATACGTTTCAGGAAGTCCTATTGCCCTGGGAATCGTTAGCGACAGAGGCAGAATGTTATTTCTATGTCGGCGTTAACATTACCTGTATATTATTAAAAGTCCATGTCCTCCAAAAATCTACATTTATATGCAGCATATTTGGTTGTTTGGCACGCCCATACTGACCTTTCGTGCAGAAATTGAACAAATAGCAGATGAATACTGAAGCAGCATATCACAAAGTCATCTCAATTGCGGAATCAAAACGTTAACTCATTCGACGAAAAAAATTCAAAATTTGAATTTTCCAACACTTCCGTTGACTCTAAGGTCCAATGATGTTGCCACTCTTCTATCTTACCGCCATGTAAATTGGACAAAATACATGCATATTGCATACATACAACGGCACTGTCAGATCTAATGTGCAAATACTAAATATTATTATTAATACCGCAATGCAATGTTACCGCAAATTTGAATGTATTTACATTTATAATTATTCATTTTAAAAGAAGAATTTGAAAAGTTGTTTCTGAATTTCGCTTCAACTATAATAATTATATTGAGTATTTTCAAACGAATTCATTGCAATAGCCGCTTCATTCGAGAAATAAGTGAATTGAAACATTAATTTTGACATTAAAAAGATGAAGGGGTTAACGCGTTGTGGCGTCATTTTTTAGGGGGGTCTAACTTTTTGTGACGACTTGTGACGAGGGAAAGGGTGGGGGTTAAAAAACTGCCAAAATCGTTTTTAAATTTTTAGAAGCTATGTTACGACGCGATCTAGAAATTTTCCCAACAGCGCGAAGCAGAGCAAATAAATTCTGCTAAGGGACCGTCCATAAAGTACGTCACGCTGCAGAAAACTGAACGAGAAACTCGATTATATTAAATAGAAAACCTGCGAGACGTCATTTATGGACGACGCTTTTAGGTGGTGGTGAGGGGGGGGGGGTTCCGAGAGTTGTGACAGTTTGTGACGGGGTCAAAATGGACAAAAAATAGCGTGACGTGCTTCATGGACGGCCCCTAATGGAATATTTTTCAGACAACAAAGATCATATCTGCGGATGAGATCCCGTTGAAAGACCGGTACTTGGTGTTTGCCTTTTAAGCCTTTCGACTCTGTGTGTGTGTGTGTGTGTGTGTGTGTGTGTGTGTGTGTGTGTGTGTGTGTGTGTGTGTGTGTGTGTGTGTGTGTGTGTGTGTGTGTGTGGAAGACGGCCTTTTCTCTTTCCTTCGGCGCAGAATCTACGGCTTTCATTTCCTTTGCGCGATCATGTCTTGCTCCGTCGTTCCGCACCATTTTCCATCGTCATGTATACACATTCCGCGTGCCAACGGAGGAGAAGGAGGAGGAGGAGGAGGAGGAGGAGGAGGAGGAGGAGGAAGCAGACAGTCTGATTTCATCACCTAGCATTTCGGACACCGCTAAATTAGGCAGTGGCGTAGCCAGGGTTTTGGAATAGGGGGCACATCGACATTTCCGATGAGCAAGAAAAGGTCATCAACAAGTACTACTACTATTACTACTACTACTACTACTATTACTACTACTACTACTACTACTACAGCTACTACTACTACTACTACTACTACAGCTGTACTACTACTACTGCTATTACTACTACTACTACTACTACTACTACTACTACTACTACTACTACTACTACTACTACTACTAGGCTACTACTACTAGGCTATTACTACTACTACTACTACTACTACTACTACTACTACTACTACTACTACTACACTCTACATTATTGGATGGCTAGTAAACTACTGTATTTACTGTAGATCCTGCTACTAATATAAGACTATGGTCTTCTACTGCAATGCGCCCTTATACAGTCTTACATCCTATCAGTTGCTCAGTGCTGCTTAGAAATAGTCTCTTCAGTAATCACATCACGTCCTTACTGTAAGTGCAGTCAATTTACATGATTTATACTTGATACTGAAGGTATGCATTAGGATAAGTATATTGTTTTGACTTGCGCTTTGTCGATGTTGATTTAAATAAAGAGATTTTGTATTGTATTGTTGTACAGTGCTTTTTTCTAGTAAAAAAGGTTTGGGAACTCATTATCAGGGCCGTCATCGTGATAAATTCTGGGTCCCTGGGTGGGCAGAGCAGTGACGGGTCCCTAAAAAGTTTTGACACTTTATTTTTTAGTGGTGATGACCCTTTTTTAGTCGTCAAGTGTCAAGAAGTGGCGATGACCATTTTTGCTCATCAACAAAAACGGGCGTGGGAACGCCGTACCTGTACGTTCCCAAACGCATTATTACATGTCCATAATTATATATCTCTCGTAGGGTGTGGAAGGTTTTTCGACGCCTTTGTTGTAAAGGGGGTAATTCTACTCCCCACTGTTATATCATGAATATCAAGGAAAATTCTTAGGAAATTTATACCGCAACCAGTAATTTTGTCATACAACATGTACTATATGCATTGTGTTAAAAACCAAGCAAAATTATAGCCCAGAACATATACAAGTCTGCACAGTTCGAAAAGATATGTATGGGCGAGTCACATTACCAACAAAACATTGATACAGTGTATGCAATGTATATTCAGTGTATATACTGCGTATATATACACAGTATATATAAAGTGTATATACGGTGTATATACAGTGCATATGCATTTCGTAAGACACATCACTCATGTAAAACACCAGACGACGTCGACGGACACCGCTAGGTGGCAGCATATAAAGTGTGTAAAATATGACCGTTGTGTAGTGAAAACATATTTAGGAAAAGTCATAAAAGCATTTTGCCTGAAATGCAACAGTAAAAAAAAATACGCAGCTTTTACTGAACTGGGGGTAATTGTACCCACCCCCTTACACCCTACGAGGGATATATACAATCTGGCAAAAAAAGCCGTGGAACGCTGTTTCCGTGCTTTCCCACTGAAAAAAGCCCTGGTACTGTATTGTATTGTATTGCATCGTATTTTATTGTATTGTACTGTATTGTATGCAACTTATCTAGTTTCTCATTAGCATTTAATTTCCTTATCTCTGCCCAATCACGAATTTAGGCGTCGCTATAGCAGTTGCTTCTTAATTTGAGAACAGAGCAATGATTTATTTATTTTCTTTCAAATCGTGCATATTTATTGCTCCTGTAACTCCCTTGTTATATCGAACTGTTTCCTTCGCCTTGTTTTTTTTTTCTCCGAATTCCAATCCATTGCGTCCTGCGTCAGACTGTTTCATTTTTAACATCTACTGTTAATGTTGTCTACCTCTTAACCCCTAAGGGTCCATCCATGTAGTACAGAACGTACGCACTGAAGGGGGGTTGTATTCTGGAGATTTTGCGTATGTACGCTGCGTGCAACGGGCGGAGGGGGTTGAAAATTGCCCTTTTTCGTACGTACTATATGGACGAGCCCTAATTCGTCTAATGCGGCGCCATAGAAGTCATTAATTATTCACCAATGACGTAGACAAGGGCAACGGGGGTTAGATCAGTCGTGGGAAATTTTTCGGGAGGTACGGATAGGTAGAATGATTAAAACAGTTGCAGTCTAGAAGGAACAAAAAGGGTAGAGTAACTCCTTGTCGACCTTTCTGACGACCTTTTATGCTTTATTTTATGTACTAGTTGGTTCCTCCTGTCTTGAGACTGCAACGCGACCAACAACGGCCCCTCTTGCGGGTCGCCTTTGGGCCGCGGCCCACGGGTTGAGAACCGCTGATCTAAGGCTTTCATAAAAGGAGCGAATATTCAAGCAACGAAATTGCGCCGAGGAAAAGACAAGAGTGAAATATCTCCATTGACATTGTCACAACCTCAAAAAAAACAACAGCACACTGACAAATGAAGGAGTCCAATGGCAGCAAAGTAAGTGATCCACGATGCAGAAGAAGAAGGCAACTCTGGAAAAGACAACGACCGACCGACCGACCGACTGACGAACCAACTGTCCAATCAGTAGGCCTGTTTTATCCAGACTCCAGGCCTTTAAGTGGGGGGGGGAGGGAATTGACTTGGCTGGAGGGGAAGAGGCACAGTTCTATGCAAACAATTTTTCAGTGCGGGGATTCGTGGGGTGGGGAATTTGAGATTTTTGGGTGGGAAAATCTTCCCTCACAGGCCTGGATGAAACACTGTGTCCAAGTATAGCCAGCCGTTAGTCCCAACGCTGTCTGTCTGTCTGCCTGTCTGTCTGCCTGTCTGTCTGCCTGTCTGTCTGCCTGTCTGTCTGTCTGCCTGTCTGCCTGTCTGTCTGCCTGCCTGCCTGTCTGTCTGCCTGTCTGTTTGCCTATCTGTCTGCCTGTTTAACTGACTGTCTGTCTGTCTGTTTGTCCGTCTGTCTGTCTGCCTGCCTGTTTGTGAGTCTGTTTGTCTGTCTGTCTTTATGTCTGTCTGTCTGTTTGTCTGTTTGTCCGTCTGTCTGTCTGCCTGTTTGTCTGTCTGTCTGCCTGTTTGTCTGTCTGCCTGTTTGTCTGTCTGTCTGTCTGTTTGTCTGTCTGTCAGCCTAACTGACAACATTCAAAGACTTCGATAGACCAACTGTCTATGAAGATGAACGTAGTCTGTTCTAAGAGACCTCGACTTCAGTAATCAACAACGTCAATCGTATTGGTTTCTTGTCATGATTTGGCGCATTCCATACAAATTATATATACATGTATATAATTAATGCAATATATATATATATAGGCCTATATATTCGGGCATTCGGCCATACTGTGCATAAATATGCATACTGCGTGTATGCGACTATGCGTCTATACATGTTGCTGGTTTCAAATTGAAAATAATGAATTTTTACATTTCTGAAGTCGTTTTACGGTGTGAAATTTGGAAAATTGATCTGTTAGGCTGTGTTTGCGTGCGTGCATGTACGTGTGCATGTGTGCGTGCATGTGTGTGTGTGTGTGTGTGTGTGTGCGTAACAGCTCCGAGGTCTAGATCATTTCAGTTGACCACGGTTATCTGGAAGCGCGCTGAAGAATTTCTTGAAGTCAGTTTCAGATTTTTGTATTCCAGTTTCTCCGAATAGTTTTCTTTTACAACCGCAGTTTTCTTCACACAACGAATCTCCCGCATACTGAGTCAAATTGTAGCAATGGCTGGCACTTCCTTAAGCCTATGTTTCATTTTTCTATGCAATATATGTACTGTATATATACATGTGTGTGTGTGTGTGTGTGTGTATTGGCGGTTCATGAGAATTTACCTGTTTTCCAATCACTGTCTGTCTTTCTTGGTCCCATAGGCGGCGCACTCTATCGGCCCCGTCGGCCCAGGCCATTTTAATGTACCCCGGCCCGATTAGGTCGGGCCGGGGTACTTTTTGAGAAGTGAGAACGGAAGAATTGTATTCTTTAAATTGTTTGATTTAATTTTCATTTCGAATTTAAGGGAGCTGCTGTCGGGAGAGGGCGAATGCACTGCTGAATAAGGCTTTATAGTCTTAGCAAGATCAGGTATTCAGGTAGGCCTAAGATCAGATCTGAGATAGGCATGTCATATACTCATTTAACCCGAAGGTGTCAAACACGGTAGTCAGAGGCTTATTTGATTAGATTAGAAGACGGAGATTAGATTAGATCAAAAGATGGAAGAAGGCACTGAGACGAATGAGGCAGCTGCTGCCGCGGGAGGGTGAATGCACTGCCGATTAAATAAGGCTTTATAGTAGCAAGATCAGATAAGTACGTCAAACACCGTAGCAACGTAGGTGTATCAGTTGACATCAGATTAAAAGACGGAGGAAGGCACTTAAGTTAGACGAACGAAATGGGGAGACGGGCCGAAGGACAGCAAAGGGTGACAGGAAGAGAGCGGGGGCACCAGAGAAGCAGTAGAGGGCGCTAGAGAGTGTTTCTTCGAGAGAGGGCAGTCGGAATTGGGTCTCGATCGAAACGGATCAGTTAGATCTCCACTGTGTTCGCATAAATCGCGGAAACAATCTCACGGCTTCAGCGATTCAATCGTTTAACAGCGCTTCACCATCCATACAATGGACAAGTTTGTTGTTAAACGCCGTAAGCTGAATATATCGAAGACCCCGAACAGACTGTAAGTACTTCGGATAATACAAAATCTATGCGAATTATTCAATAGTGATGAGTGTACGACTAGGACCATACTACGAAAAACTAACCGTATAAGACTCAACACTTGACAGGGACACCCCCGAGTTGTTTTTCTCCATAGTTTTTCATCCTTTCCAATCCCATTGTATGGAGCCCTTTTGAAATTCTTGATTTTATACAGTATCTTCTTGCTGACTGCCGTCGTTTTAAATCACACCTCCAACACTTCTGAATGACCTGACTTTTCATTTTTTATATCCATCATTGTAATATTCACAGGTTTTGGTGTTCCCTTTAGTTATTTCTTCGTCCCCCCATCATCCAAGACGTACCGTGAAGGTGGGGAAAAGGTCGTTAGTAAGTTCAGTGGCGTAGTCAAGGAGGTTGGGGTTAAAGTCCCCCCTTGGCCGCCGAAATTTTGAGTTTCCATGTATTTTTTAAATTTTTTGAAGCGTCGCTGGTCAAAACCCCCTGGGCTATAGATGGTAAAGGTCTAAGTAAGAGGCGATCGAGGACCTTTTTCGCTTGTCAGCTAAAAAAGTAGAGGCGATAACGTTTTTTGCTGCTCAGGATTTTTCCAAAGTTGGTCACGGTCAAAACCAAAAACCAAACCCCCCTTCCGAAAATCCTGGCTACGCCACTGAGTAAGTTACGCACCGCGACCCTCAGCGCTCCCCTGCCGCTATATAGTAAACGGGCCGGGGTACTTTTTATTGTCTTCCGCCGCCTATGCTTGAAGTTGGTCCTGTCATCTGTCGTGACCGTCTATTTGAATGTCTCTGGATTCGTGGCTGAGGAGACATTATGGTCGTGATAATGTTTTGCACCTGTTATTATAGAATGCTGTCAGTCGCGTTGTCTGTTTTATGTCAATTGACCCTTACATGAAATACGCAATTATTTAATGTGCACAAAGTCCAGGGCCGTTTTATCCACTGGGCACAGTGGGTACTGTGCCCAGGGCCTACGAACTTTTCAGGAGCCTACGAAAGTCTGATGTGTATGGGAAACATGAAGGAAGTAGAAATATGGCAGAAACTGCCGTCTTGCAGATACAAATTTAATAACGTTTAACATGTAGCACGTATATGGTTTATCTTAACTATAAACCGCATAAACCATATACATGCTACATGTTAAACGTTATTAAATTTGTATGGTTTAACTGTAGCAGTCACAAACAGTATAAAATCTATTAATGTGAGCACTTTACTTGAACACTGTTACGATGCGTACACTTTTCGGCTCTTTGGCAACTCGGAGGTTTAAGTTTAGGAGGCCCTACGAATATGAAAGTGTCTTGGACCTACGAAGACCTTAAAACGACCCTGACAAAGTCCAGGAATACCGTAATGAAATCATAGAGCGCTGAATTAAAGCTATTCAGTGCGATGTTTCGGCAAATGTTTCGTCAAATGTTTCGGCAAATGTTTCGGCAAATCTTGACAGTGGCGGTTCAGGATTTCTTGGTGGGGGGATGAAATGAATTCATAGGAAGTTGGTGGGGAATGAAAAGAAAAAGAAAAAATCAATCAACTTTGCCGGAAAAGGCTGATAAAGGAAAGGGAATTTTACCCTAATTTTACTACACTTTTAACGAAAAATAGGTTGACAAGCAAAAAAGTCATTCATCAGCAGTTTTCCCCGTAGTAGACCTTTACGCAAAAATAGGTTTGACAAGCAAAGAAAGAAGTCCGGTGGGGGATGCATCATGCATCCACACTGATCCCCTGCGTGGAGCCGCCACTGAATCTGGATTCGACAGGGCACAACCCTATCTACGTGGTGGTTATGTTTGCCGGTAAATTATTACTTGTATTAGCCCCAAATGGACAGAATCGACAAAATGCAGTCCATTTTGTAGCGCTTTGAAGGCAGAATACAACACTGTATAACATTATGGAATATTCAGAGGCTGAGCTGAGCCTATTTTCCTACTCTTACATAGGGTTGCCAACCGTCCTTTATTTCAAAGGACAGTCCTTTAATGCACCTCTGAGTCCTTGTCCTTTATCGCTTTTATAAAGGACCATGGTTTGTCCTTTATTTCAAAAATCAAGTCATGAAACCACACATTTCAATTGACATTTCCTATTTTTTGCTTGTCACTCCATTTCAGAAGGGAGATGACCTTTTTTCCTTGTCACCGCACTTCAGAAGGAAGTTAACCCTTTTTCCTCGCACCGGGTGACACCAAGCTTTTTCCGCACCGGGTGTCCTTTATTGCAATTTGTCAAAGTTGGCAACCCTATACTCTTACAACGCTGAAAACATAAAAAAGACAGTTAAAGTAAAATGCTCAATCAAAATTCTTTAAATACAAGTAGACGACGTCTAGAAAACTAAATCATCTGATCGACTAATAATAAAACCAAACACATAGATTAAACGATTGATTACGATAATAATAATAATAATAATAATAATAATAATTTGATGATGATGATAATGATAATGATGAATATTAATAATAATAAAAGAAGTTGTTGGAGTAGCTGCAATATCGTTGTAACAGCAGCAGCAACAGCAGTGATAGTAGTAGTAGTAGTAGTAGTAGTAGTAGTAGTAGTAGTAGTAGTAGTAGTAGTAGTAGTAGTAGTAGTAGTAGTAGTAGTAGTAGTAGTAGTAGTAGTAGTAGTAGTAGTAGTAGTAGTAGTGGTAATAGTAGTGGTAGTGGTAGTAGAATGGTAGATGTTGTAGTAGTTGTTATTGTTGTTATTGTTGTTGTTGGAATAGTAGAAGTAATAGTAGCAATTGTTTTGTTATGGTTGCTGCTGCTACTCTTGCTCAGGGGCGTAGCCAGGAATTTGATTTGGGAGGGTATAAATATTTTGGGTGGGTATAAATCTTAACTATAAACCATATAAACCATATAAACCACATATAACCACATGTAAATCACATAAAAAACTTTAAGGTAGACTGATTTTTGGGAGAAGAGGTATATATACCAATATACCCCCCTTGTCGCTACGCCCCTGCTCTTGCTGCTGTAGCAGCAGCGGTGCAATAGTGATGATGGTTGCGGTGTTGGAGGTGGTGTTGATGATGGTGGTGGTGTTTGATTTGTGTTCTTTCGACGATGAAAACAGACTGCTAGCAACAGAAATGAGCCGCGTAGAACAAAACGTAGATGCAGTATGAACCACTCCGTCCATAAACTCAACTTAATACCCGTGGGAAAGGAATAGGGTCAGCGCCCTCAATATTTCTCGGTATCGGCAGAACGACACCCCTCTTTCTCCCTCGCCGCCTTTCCTACCACCCGATGGGTGAACAATGCAGCTGCCTGGCGCTCGACCACCCGAGAAGTCTTCTTTACAGGAGCAACTGATGTTTCAACCCCCGGACCTCATGAAACTGGACAGGCAAATCGCTTACCAAGTTACCACCGCTCCAGATCCCTCCCCTCAACCATCGCTTACTAGTAAATCTCATGAAATTGTTCTCTAATTTCTCACTTCTAATTCCTCACTGCCCTTCGGATATTGACTATTGCCTGGCTGATCGCAAACCTTTCCTACAGTTATTTTAAGAGAGGCTGAGCGCCTAAGAATAAGCAGCTACTGTTGTGCTGCTTTCCAAGACGCTATAGAAATCCACGAGATTTTACTTTACTCACTTTACTTTACATTAATTTTAAGTCTCCTACTAAGAATGCCTTGAGACGAGCGAAATAACTTCGGATGTTTGAATAACGGGCAGACGATAACAGACTTTTAGCAGCATAAATGAACTGCGTGTGCGAAAGATCTTGGGAGTGAGCAGATTACGAAGTATAAGAAATGAAGACATCAGAAAAAGGCTGTGGATGCAAGATACAATAATAGATAAAACCAGAAGAAGAAGACTTATATGGTGCAGACATGTAAATAGAATGAAAGACAAACAGACTCACATATAAAGCACTCGACACATTCAAAGAAGGCAAGAGAGGAAGAGGCAGGCACAGGAAAAAGTGGATAGATAACATCAAAGAAGACTTTGAAAGATATCAGACAACAATAACAGATGGAACGAGACTAGACTAACAACGGAACAAGATAAATGGAGAAGTTTTGTGTCTAGCTATTGCCGCTAATGAGCGAGCTGGCAGAAAGCAACTATGATGACGATGATGACGACGACCACGACGATGATGACGACGATGATGATGATGATGACGATGATGACGACGATGATGATGATTTGAGTAACTGCGCTGAGAAAATCATTGTTCTATATTCAGTGTTTATTCTAGGCCTATTTTTTTTTTTGGGGGAATTTCCCCCCTCCCCAAAGTTTAAAAATCCCCCCCAAATTTGTATATGTTGGCTTGGGGATGGAAATTCCCCCCACCCCCACCCCAAAAAAGCGTGGAGAGACAAATTTTGTCCCCCAAACATTTCAAACTCCCCCCCCCAATGTCAAGGTGGCTAGAATAAACACTGTTCTATATTTTTAAAAAATAAGCTTAAGAATGCGTGTAATGAACGAGAGAGAGATACTCACTGGACATGTCTGCCGTCGTGTTCAACGCAAGATATTGAAGTTCGAAGCTGAGAAAGTGAAAGAGAACGTTCCATGAGAATGTCCACATCGCCCCGTGGGCGTGTCTCCATCCGTCTCCTCTCGTCATTCTGCCTTCTCCTTCTCCTCCTCCTCCTCCTTCTTCTTCTTCTTCTGATGAGGCGTCATTTCGCAGGAGAGGATGGACGCAGAGCTGTTAACTCCACGCTGTCAATTTCTCACCGAAAACGCACGGAATGTCACCGAGTTAAGTCCGCATAAAGAAGTCCGCCGACGCACAAAGGTGTTCATATCGCCGACAACGAACACGCTCTGGTCTTAGAGACATCTTATCTCAGTTGATGGCGTTTCCATGTCAAGACTGCTCGCATTCTTCACCGCATAACCAAATATACATGTACATGTATGCCTGTATAATGTGTGTATATATATATATATATATATATATATATATATATATATATATATATATGACAGACGTCGTTTTCTTTAAGTCAGCGGTGGCCTAATCCACTTGGAGGGGAAGAAAGAGAAAGTGGATTACGCAAGATGGATGGAGCGGTCCACCGGTTGACGGAAAGGCGGCATTTCTCATCGACTCGTTCTCATAAATCGTGCTCACCGTCGTCAAACGTATCCGCCAAAGAACAGGAAAACAAACTGACAGACAACGAGAAAACGAAAAGTCACGTGACCGTCAATCCATCGTCCGTCGTCGCTCAGTAGACGACGACACGAATCTCTCTCTCTCTCTCTCTCTCTCTCTCTCTCTCTCTCTCGCGTATACACTTGTTGCGTCCTACGATGTCAGCTCCTAATCTCTTCGCAGACTAATTTTCAGGCGACAGAGTCTCTCGTATCGTTATGGGGAGAGAGAGGTGAGAGTGCGACTCCATTTGCTCTGACGGATTGTTTCGCGGCTGCGGAGAAATAAAAGCAACAGAACACAATAATGGAAAACGAAGATTCCCTCACACACACACACACACACACAGAGAGAGAAATGGACATTAATTGAAATGGTAGTCTTCTCTCTCTCTCTCTCTCTCTCTCTCTCTCTCTCTCTCATTCGCTCTCTTTCTCTTTGTTTCTGTGTGCTCTGTTCCAGTGGCGTAACGTGGGTGGGGGTGGGGGTGAGAGGCAATTTGCAGAAAGCCCCCCCCCGGGCCCCGGAAGAAGGGTGCCCGCGAAGAGTGGTTGCAACTTACTAAAGAATTATTTATTTTTACATTTGACTGCTATTTCATTATTACAGCTACAAAGTGAGTAATTATTGAATTAGGGAGTAAACCTTATTGTTTTAGAATCTATGCTAGCCTATAGGGGCCCCAATATCTCATAGAGGCTCCCATATCAAGAATGCCCCCCTCCCACATGCCTCCGAATGTCACGCTACGCCACTGCTCTGTTCCTCTCACAATTTCTGTCTGTCTGTCTGTCTGTCTGGCTGTCTGTATCTTATTATTTTTCATAGAAAAACTACATCGAATAAAAACAAAATACGATGATGCAAGACTATGACTCCCTAGGTAAGAGCTCAACGCGGTTAAGGATGATTAAAGTGGTGGGCTGTAGACGGGCAAGCGAGTGTGTACCACGGAGGACCAATGCACCGACTACTTAATTAAAATTCATGTTTTTTGATTTATTAAATTTATTGTAATAAAATAAAACCGTTGACGTCAATAATATTAATCTTGATCCTCTTCCCCCGTGTCAACAACTGTCAAACTTCTTCAAGCCCCCTCTCCCCTCTCATTTCTGTTTTGTTGACATTTTTAATGGACGGACCCTAATGCGATTTAAAGTAGTCTAGTAGGCTAAGTGTAAGTAAGCCTGTGTGAAAACTGAAAACCATCGTTAAGTTCCCTCGAAAGTCATCTACTCTGTTATCCAGTTCGTTGAGAAACTGTTCTCGACGTCTTGCAAAGGCTTCTCGCAATTATAACTAATTGCGCATATTTTGAATCAATTCTCTCTCTCTCTCTCTCTCTCTCTCTCTCTCTATCTATCTCTCTCTCTCTCTCTCTCTCTCTCTATCTATCTCTCTCTGCCTTTATGTCTTTCTCTATTCTCTCCTCTCTCTCCCTTTCTTTCTTTCTTTTTTCTCTCTCTCTCTCCTTCACTTTCTCTCTATCGGCATCTCTGTCTCTCTCCTCTGTGTGCGTGTCTCTATCTGTATCTCTGTCTCTCTCTTTGTATCTCTCCTTCTCTCTTTCTTCTCTTTCTCTGTCTCTGTCTCTGTCTCTGTCTCTGTCTCTGTCTCTCTCTCTTTCTCTCTGTCTCTCTCTCCTACCTTTCTCTTTCTCTCTGGCTCTCTCTGTCTCTATCTTTCTTTATCTCTGTCTCTGGCTCTTTTCTCTCTGCCTCTCTCTCTCTCTCTCTCTCTCTCTCTCTGTCTCTCTCTCTCTCGCTCTTCCTCTCCTCTTTTAATCAACTGAACTTTTGCGTCTGTTAATAATTTAAGAAGCTCGCAAGATCCTTCGAAGCAGTGACTGCTTTAATTAGAATGCGTCATCGATTGACAGTCGAGCTCTGCATTTGGGAGTCGATGCCTTAAAATGCGATTACAGATTCATTCCCATCGTCGACACGGAAATTGCAATGGAATGTATTCACAGCGAATGAATGATGATGATGATGATAATAATAATAATAATAATAATAATAATAATAATAATAAATAATAATAATAATAATAATAATTACTACGTCTTACCGTCTTCTTCGTCTTCTTCAGCGATGCGTTAATTACATCTTGCTTCCGCTTCGATTACCAATTTTATTCGCTCGAGTTTCTCTTTCTCTTTCTCTCTCTCTCTCTCTCTCTCTCTCTCTCTCTCTCTCTCTCTCTCTCTCTCTCTTCGAACTCACTTTCTCGTTTTCCTCGTCGACGAAGATTCGCCTTTCAATCTTACAGCGGAAAATTCCTCAATCGAAGAAGGAACACAGCGGAAGAGGAGCAGGAGAATGAGAAGGAGGATGAACACGGCTTCCTCCTCTTCTTCCTCCTCCTCCTCTTCCTCCTTTTCCAACAGGTGACGAGTAGAGGGAGAAGAGCGACGGAAGGTGTAGGAAGCGACGGGACTCCTACCGCTATCCCATACAATCGGCGTCTGGAGCTCTGGACAGAGACAGGGCGGGAGAGGGAGAGAGAGAGGGAGAGAGAGAGGGAGAGGGAGAGAGAGGGAGAGAGGGAGAGAGGGAGACGAGATCGCTGACCGTCGGTGTAGGCGCCGCTGACACATTCGCCCGTTGATCCTTCTTCCGTTCGGTCGCTGCGTCCGACCGACCGCCGTCAACGACTGCGCCAGCGGCGGTGGCCGGGCGGAGGAGGGGTGAGCGTCGATACATTCCCCTTCCTTCCCTGATCATTAGTCTTCTTCATCATCATCATCATCATCATCATCATCATCTTCTTCTTCTTCTTTTTCTTCTTCTTCCTCCTCCTCCTCCTCTTCCTGTTCTTGTTCTTCTAGTTCTTGTTCTTGTTGTTGCTCTTCTCTTCTTCTTCTTCTTCTTCCTCCTCTTCCTGTTCTTGTTCTTGTTCTTCTTGTTCTTGTTGTTGCTCTTCTTCTTCTTCTTCTTCCTCCTGTTCTTGTTCTTGTTCTTCTTGTTCTTGTTGTTGCTCTTCTTCTTCTTCTTCTTCTTCCTCTTCCTGTTCCTGTTCCTGTTCTTGTTCTTGTTCTTTTTGTTCTTTTATTCTTGTTCTTGTTGTTGTTCTCTTCTTCTTCTTCTTCTTCTTCTTCCTCCTCCTCCTCATCCTCCTCTTTGCCTACTTCTTCCTCTTGTTGTTGCTGTTCTTCTTCTTCTTCCTCCTCCTCCTCCTCATCATCATCATCATCATCTTCTTCTTCTTCTTCTTCCTCATCATCAGCTTCTTCTTCTGCATGCTTTTTGTTGTTGTTCTTGTTCTTCTTCTTGTTCTTCTCCTTCCTCTTCTTCTATTTCTCTTCTTCTTTTCTCCTAATTCTTGTTCTCGTTCTCGTTTTTGTTCTAATTCCTCTTCCTCTTCCTTCGCACTTCGTTCCCCTGTTGAGTGTCGCCCAATATACGGAAGATAATTGCGATTGATCGGGTGTCGTTTGGGTGTAACGTGGTCGTCGGGCATCCTGTCCTACCCAGCTGGCGGCGACGGGGAAGGGAAGGGGAAGGCAAGGACACCGGTGGAGGGGGAGAGACAATCAGCCTCCGAGGGACTTCGTAGGGTACCAGCAGTCTCCCTCTTCCCCCCCCCCGCCCAACCGTCGTAGGGTCTTCTCTCTCCCGACGGGCGTCGAGTGCAGAGGAGCCCCTTATAGATAGAACAGGAAGCGCTGGCGAGTCTTACGGCACCCGATGGGAATTGACCTTTTCACCCAACGGCCTTCGTCGCCGTTGTTCTTCTGTGTAACGACATAATCGATTGGTCAATTTGTGTACGTGTCCGCTTTGTGGGGCGGTTAATCCGCCCTTCGTCCAGTGGACCAGCGGGTGGGTGGGTGGGTGGGTGGTTGGGTGCGTGGGGGAGTGGATGTGGCCGCCGACCCCATCTGGTGGAGGATTCCGTGGAAATTAAAGGTCTTGGAAGAATCCGCGGTCAGCTGCCCGATTGCATTCTTTGCCGGAACATTTCATCGCTACACTAAGCCGCAATCTCATCGAACCTATCTCCAACATATTGAAGTACATAATATGACTGTTGACTCTGTCTGTCTGCCTATAATTCTGTCTGTCTGTCTGTTTGTCTGTCTGTATGTATGTCTTTCTGTCTGTCTGTATGTATGTATGTCTTTCTGTCTTTCTGTCTTTCTGTCTGCCTGTCTGTCTGTCTGTCTATATGTATGTCTGTCTGTCTTTCTGTCTGTCTGTCTGTATGTCTGTCTGTCTGTCTGTTTTTGCATTTGTTTGTCTCCTTGTACGGTGACTGGGACATGCAAATTACAGTTGTCTGCAGTATGACAGTTGTTATCAGGAGCATGCAATGTTTCGGAATATGTAGGCTACTGTGTGTGATAGAATGCCAATGCAGCCGAATTTCATGTCTCTTCCGAATAAACAGTCAATCCAAGTGTTGCAAAGATAAAAATGAAATATCTGCTTGTTGTGCAGTAAATAGTAAAAGAAAATGAAGAACATAATTATGGTATCAATTAAGAGGTTTCTTTTCTTCGTGGTTCTACAATTCATGGTAATCTCTTAACATGAGCTATAAAGGAAAGAAGAAGAAGACTATTTCATATGAGTTTCAGAGCCAAGAGCCATATTGCGTTTATAATAATAATAATAATAATAGTAGTAGTAGTAGTAGTAGTAGTAGTAGTAGTAGTAGTAGTAGTAGTAGTAGTAGTAGTAGTAGTAGTAGTAGTAGTAGTAGTAGCAATAATAATAATAATAATAATAATAATAATAATAATAATAATAATAATAATAATAATAATAATAATATACTGGGTTTTAAGTGGTTTAATAGGATTTGTCCTGTGTTGAAAGCCACTGTCGCTTACAGTCTTCTATATTTCAACATCCATTTGTCCACTGTTAAAGCTTTTTAAGCGCGAATTAGTGGGTGATTAAGAAACGAGCGATTACTAGAATTTACTAGTAATTTTAATTAAATTAATTAATTAATTAATTAATTAATTAAACTTGAATACTAAAATGAGACTTCGATTGCCCTTATCGGCGACGGAGCACTTTTTCTAATTCTGAAGATGTTGGATGGAAATTTGAGAGAACCAAGTCCCGTCATTAACCAAACGTTGCAGTGTTTATTCTAGGCCTTCTCGGAGGGAGAGGGAATTCCCCCCTAAAGTTTTAAAATTCACCCAAATTTTTTTAGATGTTGGAAAAAAAGTGTGAAGACTCAGACCTTGTCCCCTCCTCAAACATTTCAAAATCCCCCCATGTCAAGGTGGCTAGAATAGACAACTGCAAACGTTGGTCTATACGAGGATAGATCCACTGCAGCACTTCGACAGCAGGCGACAGGAGAGAGAGAGAAAAAATCGACAATTTCGGAAGAAAAATTGTACCGATTGCACTGATTCTGTCACCGATTTTAACAGGACTTGATTGATGGCAGCACAAGCAGCATTCCATTGTATGGCAATTCATTGCCTCTGCCAGTGTTTATTCTAGCCACCTTGACATTGGGGGGGGGAGTTTGAAATGTTTAGGGGGACAAGATTTGTCTCTCCACGCTTTTGGGGGGAAATTTCCATCCCCAAGCCAACATATACAAATTTGGGGGGGAGGAATTTTAAAACTTTGGGGGGATCCCCCCCCCAAAAAAAAACAGGTCTAGAAAAAAAACTGATCTCAGCGGCGTAGCAAGGATACCTTTTTGGAGGGGAGCTCTTGTGCAGAACTTCCATGGGGGTGGGGGCCCTGGAAATCGCCTTCGATTTCAAACAAAATTGTTGGGTCATTATACGATATTTAGGACCTACATATATCGCAGTTTCGCACCATTATTACATAGGCCTAATAGCTAATATTATTAAATAGTAAATACTGAACCATAGGTCTAATAGCTAATATTATTAAATAGTAAATACTGAACCATAGGCCTAATAGTTAATATTATTAAATAATAAATACTAAACCATAGAGCTAATAGCTAATATTATTAAATAATAAATGCTAAACCATAGAGCTAATAGCTAATATTATTAAATAATAAATACTAAACCATAGAGCTAATAGCTAATATTATTAAATAATAAATACTAAACCATAGAGCTAATAGCTAATATTATTAAATAATAAATGCTAAACCATAGAGCTAATAGCTAATATTATTAAATAATAAATGCTAAACCATAGAGCCACTTGAGTGTGTTCACTGTTCATGACGTGTAGTTCTGCTTTTAAACTCTTCCGATTATTTGATTACAATCAGAATATTTTGAAAGTAACAAACGCTACTGGATGCCTGGTGGGGAGGGGGTTCTCTGACTGCGACGGAAGGGGAGGGGGGTCCTGTGCACTGAACAGTCAGTTTGGGCGTCACTCCATCATAGGCTGAACTGATTAGAACCAGCGTTTTATACAGGCCTGTTAGGAGGGGAGATTCACCCCCCCCCCAACAAAACCTCAAATTCCTCCCCCCCCAACAAAAAATCCCAGCACCTACACAATTGCATTGAACTGTGTTTTCCCCCTCCAACCAAGTCGATTTCTCCCCCCAAAAAAAGCCTCATTCCCCCTCCCAAGGCCTGGAGTCTGGATAAAACACTGATTAGAACCGTCGATCCAATGCAGAATGCTGCCGTACTCTAACCGATGCGAAACGAACTTGCCGTAGGGCGTTTTCTTCTGTATTCGCAGTCTGCTTAATCCGATGGCAGACGACGCGATGCGAATCGATTCCCGCGAAAACACCGTAACGCTCTTTCATCTCCAGCGCCAGTCGCCAGCGAAAAAAAACACGCCAAAATCTACAGATTCCTTAACGCACGAACGAAGTAAAAATTCCCCACCACTGCCACCGCCGCCGCCGCCGCCTATACGAGCTCTCCCTAGTCCACGGGGAGGGCGTGCAGTGGTTAATTGTACCCAGTGGCGGCTCCACCGAGGGGCAGGGGGGCTCGTGCCCCCCTATTGAGTGCCTGGCCCCCCAGTGCCCCCCAGTTGGGACCCTATACTTAATGCTACATATATTAAACAACAAATGGTTGGCCCCCATGATTAGAAGTTGCCACCCCAACGGCCCCCCCCCACTTGCCAAATCCTAGAGCCGCCACTGATTGTACCCACTTGGATAAATTGTGAAATGACGAAAAAAATAGAATTATTAAAATTAATAATTAATAATTAAGCACTTCTATAGCACCATTTCTAATACTCAAGGGTATCAATCGATAGTACTTCAAATCCATCCGCGAAAGACCAGGCCATTCCAGAGATCAGTCAGAGGGAAAGAGCAAGACCGACTATGGAGGAAATCAGTGTTTAATCTAGGCCGTTTCCTGAGGGAAAATTACCCTTTTCCCGGAAATTTCAAATTCCCCCGGAAATTTTGGAATACTACATGGCCTAACAGCGGCCCCTAGCAGAATTGCAGAATTCCCCCCCCCCGGCTTTGTCAGTTCCTCCCGGCTTTTTCAGTTTTCTCCCCCCCCCCCCGGAGTCCAGGAGTCTAGATTAAACACTGGAGGAAATACTAATGTAACAATTAGTCGTAATAACAATACACTATTGCTGCTACAGAACTTAGAAACTTGGAAAAAACACAAGTTATTTTGTAGTAGAAACTTATAAAAACTTCTAACACGTGTATATACGTCATTAGAATAACACATTCAAAATGACAGGAATAAAAATGGAAATGTCACAGCGTTTAGACTCCATCAAGACATAGTTAGAGTAAAAAGGATGTATTCCTGTATCGCTGAGTGCTAATGACTAGCTGCCTTCATGGAAATGAAACAAATATTAACGAACAAGAAAATATTAAAAGAAACAAGGCTCAGAGTGCTTAGATGCTATGTATGGTCAGTTTTGTTATATGGATCTGAGACGTGGAACATATCAAAAAAGATTAAAAAGAAACTGGAAGTGGCAGAAATGTGGTTTTATAGGAGGATGCTAAAGGTCCCATGGACAGACAAGAGAACTAACGAAGAAGTACTACAGATGATGGAAGAGAGACGAACACTGATGACTACCATCAAGTTAAGACAGATGAAATTTTTCGGGCACGTGATGAGAAAAGAAGGATTAGAAAACTTGGCAGTGACAGGCATGGTGGAGGGTAAAAGATCAAGAGGAAAACAAAGATCAAAATATACAGACAGAATGAGAGAGGAAATGGGGATAGGAAATAACATCGAACTCCTGAGGAACACTAGAGATCGAGAAAAGTGGAAGTCCATGGCCGCCGACGCAGCAATGCATGGCACCTGAAAGAAGAAGAATGACTAGCTACAAAGACTTTGCATTGTCATTCCTCATTACAATTATTCTGTCGTAGGCGACACTATAGTAAAAAGTTATTCTATAAATACCGAAAATGATAAGGAAAGTTTTTGTTCGTATAAAAATGTAATCTTGCGATCGACAACAATAATGGCCAGCTGAAATATTCAGCAAAAAACATCGTAGCAGTGGCCGCGGTGCCTTGCGGGGCCAAGTAACTGTTTCAGTGGCGTAGGCAGGATTTTCCGAAGGGGGAATTGTGGTTCCCATGATTCCCATCTTAAGAAAATCGGAAAAATTCTGACAAGCAAAAAAGTTCGTCAGCTATTAGTATGCTTCAATAATTGAGTATAATAATATTATAGGTAAATAATAATATACAATATACTGTATAATAATATAATAGGTGTATAGTAATATATAATAATATAATAGGTATATAATAATATATAATATAATAGGTATACAATAATATAATAGGTATATAATAATATATAATATAATAGGTATACAATAATATAATAGGTATATAATAATATATAATAATATAGTAGGTATACAATAATATAATATGTATATAATAATATATAATAATATAATAGGTATACAATAATATAATAGGTATCTATGAGCAGATACACTGTATAGTGATCGCAATAAAAAGATTTTGGTATCCAGCGGGGGATTTAACACCCAAAACAACCCCTTCCCTACACTGCAAACAGCCAATGGGGGATTTTAACCTCAACCCTTTCCCCCTTGGCTACGCCACTGAACTGTTTTGATTATGCTTGTTGCTTTTCGATTTTCCCCCATCTGTCATTATCGGTTAATTATAGCGATTCTAAAAATTGTATTCATTAAAGTCTTTTTTTAGATACGACGAAAATCCGAGACCTACAGAGTATGTTTACAGATTACTTTAGATGTGTGAAACTGGAAATCTATTCTCCGGTGTAATTTGTAATTTCTTTTCGGATTTCCAGAGCAGACCGATTGTTTGTCTTCCGTAATTTATTTTAAATGAATATATAAAAATAACTTTTTTCATAAAGCTCAGGTGTTCTGTCGCTCTGTCCCTCTGATCTGAGATTGAAAATAATCTTTCACACGTCATCGAATATTCAATAAACATTTCCTTGCTCGCTACAGGGTGGTCCAATAGAAACGGTACCATCTTTTTCATAGTAAACATTTTAAAACTCTTAGTCAATATGCATGGAATTCGGATTACTTCTGCAGTACTGCAGGGCCGCCGAGAGGGGACAGGGGGGCAACTGCACAGGGGCCCGGCGGTCTGGGGGAGGGGGCGGGCTGATGATGAATATGTATAATTAACAATAATATGAATAATAATAATACTAAAGTAGAGGGGGCCCGGCGAGCAAAAAAGGGGGCCGGGCGTGAGAAGGTTGACAAGGGAAAAAAGGTCATCACCTAATTTTAAGATGTAAAAGAGGCTGACAAGCAAAAAAGGTCGTCAAGCAATTTTATTCTGCACAGGGGCCCCGGAATTTCTCTCGGCGGGCCTGCAGTACTATATCGAGAATGCAGTAATTTGAATTTTCTTTCGAACTTTCAACGTGCAGTGGCGGCACCTAGCGAAACACAGGCGTGTTATTGGACACGTTCATAAAAGAAGAGCTACTGTTGTTGTTGGTTGCTGAAATTAGCAACTGGTTCAAAAGTGAAGACTGGCAGTCTGTGAGGCAATTTCATGTTAACTTTTTAGTGTACAGGTGGCTTATCATTCCGGCTTATCATTCCGGTTTATCATTCCGGCTTATCATTCCGGCTGCATGTCAATTTCTGAACATCTCAAAGATGCTATGAAAATAACTCATTGTAAAACATTACTCGGTTCCAGGTCATTTGCAGTGTCAGGGCCAAAGACATGCATGGAACGATCTACCGATAATATTGTGAAATCATCCTGTTCTCTGACATCCTTTAAGAAACATCTAAAGACTTATTTGTTAAGAAAATCTTATTATCTCCTGCCTTAGATTATTTTCCATTAATTTTTGATGACTGTTATTTTAATTATTTTTATTGGACTCTGAATGTGCCCTTGCTCCTGACATTTTGGGTAATATGGCGCACAAGAAATTATCAGCTTAATAATAATAATAATAATAATAGTAATAATAATAATAATAGCTATAATAATAATAGTAATAATAGATGCAATAATAATAATAATAGCTGTAATAATAATAATAGATAAAATAATAATAGTAATAATAGATGCAATAATAATAATAGCTGTAATAATAATAACAGATATAATAATAATAGAAGATAGATAGAAGAAGATAGAAGAAGGGAAGATAGATGAGTGGTAATATCACTGGGCAGGCACGCCGACGACACGGGTTCAATCCCGTAGGAGCCCCTAAGGTCGACTCAGCCTTAATCGCTAGAGGGCGGTAGTAACATCAAAAATGAGTAGCAATGGCAACATTGCGATAGTAACCATAGGTTCGGCGGAAGAGACTGGCCACCGTCCGCCGATGTATGGCTTAGCCACCTATGGGCTGCTGGCTACTAAATACGGGGATCAGCACCGGACCCTACGGCGTGAGCCTACGGGTGAAAACCTTTACTTTTACTTTATAATAACAATAATAATAATAATAGTAGTAGTAGTAGTAGTAGTAGTAGTAGTAGTAGTAGTAGTAGTAGTAGCAGCAGCAGTAGTAGTAGTAGCAGTAGCAGCAGCAGCAGCAGTGGCAGCAGCAGCAGCAGCAGCAGCAGCAGCAGCAGCAGCAGCAGCAGCAGCAGCAGTGGTGGTGGTGGCAGCAGTGGCAGCAGCAGCAGCAGCAGTGGCAGCAGCAGTGGCAGCAGCAGCAGCAGCAGCAGCAGCAGCAGCAGCAGCAGCAGCAGCAGCAGCAGCAGCAGCAGCAGCAGCAGCAGCAGCAGCAGCAGCAGCAGCAGCAGCAGCAGCAGCAGCAGCAGCAGCAGCAGTAGTAGCAGTAGTAGCAGTAGTAGTAGTAGTAGTAGTAGTAGTAGTAGTAGTAGTAGGTTGTCGCTTGGACAGAGGCATTTCTTTATCTCCGTCTTATCGGTTCTATCGACTTTCTTCAGCGGGCGTTCAATGCGCGTTCTGCTGCAGATCTTGTCACGAGTATTCTCACTATTCTGTCGCTAACCCCAGACCTAAGACCTTCTCCTGATGAAAAACCATTATTATGAAACAATCTTGGAAGAATAATACCAGGAGGGCGCCTGAGCCTATGCAGACTTGCTTAAAACCAGTGAAGTCAGCTATGGGCGTGTGGGTGGAACCTATCCGCCATATTGATTCACTCAAAACGTTCGCTTCGGCCGTCCTTTTAATAGCCTTTTGTATATCAATTATCCAACTTTCAATGATTCTTTTATTTAATTATTCAATTATAAATTATATGAAACGTATTCGATTCACCCTTGGATGTCACCGATCGCAAACGCAATGTTTTTGGAGTCAACAAATATGGCGTCCACGGCTGGCCTCAACCTACAGGCTCTGGCCTCCTCCTGGGTATTATTCCTCCAAGGAAACAATCATCTTTTTATATGTCGCCCATCTTATTTAAATTTACAGAATGTACATTTCTTCTTCGTAGTATTCTGCCCTTAGGCAGGTTTTGTATTCCAATTTCGCCATTCATTCCTGTTCATAGCTTTCTCCTTTAAGTCTTTGTAGTCCTTTTCCATCATCCAGTCAAGTAGCATCTCTCGTGGTCTTCCTTTGGTCTTTTCCCCCTCCAGTTGTCCTTCTATTATAATTATTTCCCTTAGGAGTGAGTCTCCTCTCATTATAAAATTGTCCCATCCAGGTCTTTTGTCTTTTTCTTATTGTGTTGATCATCTCTTTCTTTTCCTCCACCTGTTTCAGCACTTCCTCGTTTGTCTTATGTTTTGTCCAGCTGATCTTCTCCATTTTTCTCCATATCCACATTTCAAAGGCCTCTAGTCTTGTTATTTCCTCTTTTCTTAGAGTCCTTGTTTCCGATCCATAAAATGTCACGCTCCATTTAAGTGTTTTGATAAGTATTTTCTTCAAGTTTCTATCTAATCCTCTTTTCATCAGTTCTTTCCTTTGATAGAATGCCTCTTTCCCGGCATATTTACATTAGACACTATAAATGCTTAAAAGGCGTAACGGCGACCTCATCAAAGCAGACTACATAATATAGTAAGTAAGCAAAGGTAACGCTTTCTCTTAACTCGACTTCGAGCTTTGGGGCCGGCGCTGATCTCCAGTTTCTGTGACATTCAGCGAAGCAGGTTGCCCACGCCGTTAATCTAAAGTCGGTTGCCAGCCAAACGTTTAGACCTGCGCTTCACTTCGCAGCTGAACGCTGCTCCACATTTTTTACCACCGCCCTCTATCGAATAAGACTGAGTTGACCTTAGGGGATCCAACGGGGCTAGAACCAGTGGCGGCTCCACCGGGGGCCAGAGGGCCCGTGCCCCCTATTGAGTGCCTGGTCCCCCCAGTGGCCTCTCCAGTTGGGACCCTATACTTAATGCTACATACATTAAACAACAAATGGTTGGCCCCCATGATTAGAAGTTGCCACCCCAACGCCCCCCCCCCACTTGCCAAATCCTAGAGCCGCCACTGGCTAGAACCCGTTTCGTTATTTTCCGTGCCTGTCCAGCGTGTAACCACTTCTGCCATCTTCCTGTCCTAGTCAATGGCATTCCATGTCATTTTTTGTCCACAGGTAATAAGCAAGCAGACAAGCAAGCAAGAAAATTTATTAAAAACTCCTGTCACTAGTTTTAACAACAAAGCATACATCTAGTATACCATCTTTTTAGTGAACTCGTCTTAAATCAAGCCTTTATTTTGCCTGGTGGCGTCACTGCGAGTTGAACTGTTAATGATTACCCTATTTGGCTGAATTTACAATGCAATAATGCAGAAGTTCGCAAAATTTCATGAATTTTGACTGAAGGCTGCAAATGTTTTTACAGTGAAACAGAATGGTAGCGTTTTTGTTGGGCCACCCTGTATTTCAAGAGATCGCCGTTTGATGTTCTTTGCGCTGTTTTGAATGTCATTTGGGAGATTTAGTCTTTGGTTATCAGAAGCCAATGGTGTAAAATAGCCAGACAAGGGCATCGACGAATTTATATTGAGCAAAATTTTATCAACAAATGAATGATGGTCTAAAAGGTAAAGACAAAAAGAAGCAAAGAGAAAGTTTGACGAACATGCGGCGAATGGCTGAGAAAAGCCGAGGGAAAATGAAATAGACGAAAATTAGAAATAAAGAATGGAAGGAAGAACGAAATTAGAAAACGAAAGATAAACGCCTTCAGAGTGATGAGGAGAGCTGAAGAGAAAGAGAGAGAGAGACAGACAGATAGACAGACAGACAGAGACAGACAGACTGAGAGAGATAGAAACAGAGGCAGAGAGGCAGATAAGACAGAGGCAGAGACTGGTAGACAGAGACAGACAGAGTGAGCGACAGAGAGAGGCAGGCATAAACAGAGACAGAGAGGCAGAAGACAGACAGAAAACATAGAGGTGAGAGAGACAGAGACAGAGACAGAGACAGAGACAGAGAGACTGAAAACAGACAAACGGACAACCTGCCTCTGATTCTCATTTGTGTGGATGATGTTAATGTGTGTGTGTGTGTGTTGTGTTCGTGTGTGCGTGTTTCTAACAGACAGGTTTCACCTCCCCCCACTCGACCCCTCCTCTCAGCGCCGTTTCTCCATCGGCTTCGCCGCCGCCGCCGATAGGTGTCGCCGCTGTCGGCGTCAACGGCCCCTTCTTCTCCCTCTCCCAATAATCATTCGTCGACGAAAATCAGATTTCTCAATTTGCCAAAGCATCAGGCAGAAGTCGAAGCAACTGGAACGAAAAAAACAGACTTTGATTCATCGAGATCTGTCGCCGCAGGAATTCCAAACGAAAACATTCGGTTGACTCGCCTTTCCCTCCCCCCTCATCACCCACCTCCCTCCATGGGCGTAGCCAAGGGGTGCAAGAGATGCAATTGCACCCCCAAGCTGTCAAGTGGTAAAAAAATTAGTGCATTATTTGAGCACTAGCACTGCAATGTACAATGCAATTAGTACTTATTTACTTTCTGTTATCATTATTTTGTTTCCGGCATTTGTTAACATAAATATAATCGTCCATCGTATCATATCTTTTCCTCACAAGTAAATAAAATTAACGAATTAAATATCACTTTGTTCAAGTTTCTTTTGCATTGAGGCCAGTGATGCTGCAGATGCAATGCTGTCCGGTAAGAGACTCAGAATGCGCTACAGTAACAGTGCCTGCAGTGGTCATACTGATTTAGCCTTAGCACGCTGACGCTGCTTTAGTTCACGTTTTACTACAAACACTCACTAAATTAACCAATAGTGTTTACCAACAAAGCCCGGTTGCTCCGCCCACTGGTGGACAGAAACCATAGAAACCATTGTCGTCTATTAATAGACGCCAATGGCAGAAGCAGATTTCTAGCTGGTGGGCATAGATCAGTGACCATAGAGATTGTTCTGGATACTCCTATAACCATTAATAATCTCTTACGGCTGGGGTTCCGACGTCTGAATTCCCAGTTAGTAAACATATCCTGTAACTCCAGAAAATAGATTCGTACTATACCGACTTGTTAAATTCTAGACTGCAGTACACTTGATGTAATTTTTTTGAGAGTAGGCTATATTGGAATAAAAAATATTATATTGGAATAAAAAATATTTAAATACTAAATGTGAGGACATTTTAAAAAACCAGAAATCTGTTGTATGTAGGCGTGTTATGCACGAAGTCAATTTTCATACGTGGCATTTATTTATTAGTTTTATTATTATTTCATACAGATAATTGCAATGACAGATCAGACAGAACCATCTGAACCAAAGAAAAAGCAGCGAAAAATTGCAGATTTTTTTCGGTCAAACCTGGACTCTCAAATTGCAGAACATCAGAAACAGGCGCCCATCGATGACGATAGGTTTTTAAAAAATGAAAACGCTCATGAAAGCTTTCCACTGCAAAACAGTTTTGTCAACAGATTGTACATCCAGTGACGTAGCGAGGGCGGGCAGGGGGGCGAAGCGCCCCAGGCGGCCCTTGCTCTAGGGGCGGCACTTTCGAGATTTCTTATATTTATTTTTTTTGCTTGTTAGAGAAATTTTTTGATGAGGCAATAACGTTCAGCCGAGAAACGGTAACGTTTTTTGCTTGTCAGACTGTTTTCAGAGATTCGAGGGCGGCACTTTTTTTCTCGCCCCGGGCGGCACTTTGCCTCGCTACGCCACTGTGTACATCAGATCCCAAAGTTATTATGTCACTGCCAAGTTGTGATGACGACGCAGATGCACACATTTTTCAACGGGCTCAATAGATATAGGTCGTGTTATAAATACTGTAAACTGAAGAACAAGGAAAATGTTGCAGAATTAGAAATTAGACAATGTCTCGGGGCCGTCCATAAATGACGTCACGCGCTTAGGGGTGAGGCGGTTCAAACATTTGTGACGATGTTCGACGACGCGGGTAGGGAGTTTCAAGAAATGTGACGTCACATAACACTAAATATGCTTGTTAATACTGCATGCTATGTTACTGCAAAATTGAACGTATTTTACACTTATAATAATTATATTGTATCTTTAAATATGAACTTGAAAACATTTCTGAATATTGTTTTAACTACAGTAATTATAATGAATATTTTCAAACGAAACATTAATTTTGACTTTGGAAAGACGACAGGATGACGGGGGAGGTGTTAACGCGTTGCGACGTCATATTTGAGAGAGTCTGACTTTTTGTGACGACGTGTGACGAGGGAGAAGGGTGGTAAAAAAGCTGCCAATATCGCGTGACGTCATTTATGGATGGCCCCTTGAATGCCATCACCGACTGTCATTATATAGCCAAATTGAATCAAGTTTGCTCGAGTCGATTATCGATATGCATATCCATTTTTAATATAAGAATTGCACCCCCCTCCAAGACAAATTCCTAGCTACGCCACTGCCTCCCTCCCCCACCCAGTAGCTCCACGTCGTCACCTATCTCTCCCTCCATCAATCCCTCAGTCTGGCACTTTCATCATTTCATCCAATTTGAAAAGCGACACTTCGCTTTCTTTTCCTCATTGCAGCGGGAAGCCATTGATATGTCCAAGGGAACGGGGGCGAGCCTGTTTTGTTGTGGCGGTCCTACTTACCCCCTCCTCCTCCTCCTTCTACCCCTCCCCCACTCCACCGCCACAAATGACGGATGCTTCTAATAGCTGCACGTCAAATCAACGAGTACAGAGCCCTGACATGTCAGCGCAGAGCCGTAGCTAGGGTATCCGGCGCCCGGGGGCAAAGTGTACCGTTGCCGCCCCTCCAGACTCCTGACGAGCAAAAAAAAGGTCGCCACATTGTTTTCGGTGCCCCTCAAGTCTTACAGCGCCAAAAAAGGTTGTCGCACATGTTTCTTCTTCTTTATTATGCATTTTACTTACCCAAATACCCAATTTTGGCGCCCCCTCACCTCGGCGCCCGGGGGCATATGCCCCCCTGCCCCTAGTTACGGCTCTGCATGTCAGAGTGGCAGATCGTCAGCTTACCTGATCCAATCGGTCGCAAAAGGTGTTCTGATGGGGAAATGACAAACGACACATCCGCATCGCTGACTGACTGACTACACGAACTCTCGGATTCTCTTAACTACTGTAATTCCCTTATAACTAATGTTGCCACTGCTGAATATTATTGTCACCAGACCTTACCTATGCCTTACTGATGTCGCCATATTCCGAAGGGTGCGGGGGGAGTTATGGTTTCCATGATTAACAACTTCGGAAAATTCTGACAATCAAAAAAGAGGTTATCATGCATAATGGCAATGACTAACATCACGGTAAAATCCTGACAAGCAAAACACGGTCATCAAATAATATAGTGCTATATGAACGCGTACATATTGATACGCATTTTTGTTCGAACATCCAAAAGGGTTTTAACCCCCACCCCCACAAAATGCCCCCTTGGCTACACTGAGAACAGCCAAGGGTTGGGGGGGGGGGGTTAATCTCCAACCCTAGCCCCCTTGGCTGCGCCCGTACTGGTCACCACTGTTGTTGTTGTTACCGAGGTTTTCCCAATGGGTCGGTATTCGTTGTCTCAGTTCTTCGAGGTCAGCGGTGCGTTTGCTGAGCACTCTTTCCTGGAGTATTCCCCAGACGAGTCCACAGTCGACAGGAGGAATCAGATCTGGGGAATTTGGTGATCGTTAATGGTGTTTCTAATACGGCAAATGATCCTTTTCAAGTTACGTCAAATCTATACAGTGCATGTACGTATTTGGCGCAATGTATGCAGTAATAAATTTTGTTTCTTTGGCAGTCAATTAACTTGAGGCAATTCGCTCCGAAAATTATGATATCATTTGGATATTTCTAAAAGTTGTGCCGTCAAAAATGGTGACTTACTTTTCTGGACACAGTGTAGGGGAGGGAAGGCCACGTTATAGGCCTATATATCTATATTTTATTATTTTTTTATGCCCGCGGTACTTCATTCCTGAAGGTCTTATGATATATATATATATATATATATTATTTTTATGCCCATGGTACTTCATTCCTGAAGGTCTTATGATATATATATATATATATATATATATATATATATATATATATATATATATATATATTTTTTATGCCCATGGTACTTCATTCCTGAAAGGTCTTATGATATATATATATATATTATTTTTATGCCCATGGTACTTCATTCCTGAAGATCTTATGATATATATATATATATATATATATATATATATATATATATATATATATGTTACAGTCAAAGTGTGAAATCAGGCAATGTTGACATTGCCTGAAATTTTTAGGCAATGTCGACATAACTTCACATATAAGCCGTTTCACTGATCCAGTTGTTTCGCAAGTTTGTGAAAATATGCACATATTTGTAGACATGATCAATAGTAATTAAGATATGTCGACTAGGTGAAGTCGATCAGTAAAACTAAAACATAACTTAATATGTTTCAATCTTATGTTTATGGTCGGTGACGTTGATGCAGAGATGGACATGGGTCCATTTTTTAGAACCCAACCCAACCCGACCCATCAAATCTCCAACCCAACCCAACCCAACCCATGCCGGCAATTGCAAGTATTCACCCAACCCAATCCAACCCACCCAAGCTTCAAGTAAACATATTCAGCAAATTTATTGCTAAGCAACAATTTGTAAATTACTGCATACAAATCATTTTAAAAAATTACCTCTCATATGTCGCTGTAGGGCCTATGTTTTCCGCCATTATTATTATCATTGGCGTGCAAAGGAAGATAGACTCCGTGTTATAATTTGTACTTATAGGCTACTATCTAAAATTCAGCTTCAAATGTTGAAAGACTAACGAATAAGGAACCCAAGAGCCATTATAGCATTTGCTTAGCAAGTTCGCATGCACTCCCACTCAGTAGCTCATAAATGTTATTGGAGTCAATAAGGGGATTAAGATGGATTTACAGTGGATGGTTCAAAGAAAGTTACTATATAATAACCTTCTTTCATCAATTTCGACTCTCGATTCCAATGCCTTGAATTATTTACTTCCACCGGTCTTATGCAAATATCTCGTGGCTACGGATCAACATTTACCTATAGGCATATGACGCTGCACAATATCGAGAAAGCAATGGCCCCAACTGCGAGGGGGGTTTTATCTATCAAAGGAGATAGACTTATGCCTTTAATGCTTTATTATATAGAAACTGTGTTTGGATCAATAGAACCAGGGGCTCAAGACAGTCCTGAATATAACCCCCCACCCGCCAATCGCTTAACTAAGAGCCGTCATAAGCCAGTATTGCCAGCGACAGTTCGGCGGCAATTTTTTACATGAAAATGCGAAAAACGATAACCATTTTCTTTATAACCAATGTATGGTGTGTGCACTGTGCCACGTGCAAATCAGCGTTTTGCAACCCAACCCAACCCAACCCACCACAACTGCCTAAATTTATGACCCAACCCAATCCAACCCAACCCAACCCATGGGTTAACCCAACCCATGTCCATCTCTGCGTTGATGCAATCCAACATAGATTTTTTTTATAAATCTCATAGATGTTAAAAAGTGCATAGATATGGTAAAATATAAAAATATTTGGGAAGCACTGTACTGGAATACGCGCGCGTGCGTGTGCGTGCGTGTGTGTGTATGTGTGTGTGTATGTCAAGAATGAGAGAGGAATCAAAATGAAATATCGCGACACTTAACATCGAGAGAAGGAGTCGTGACAACGGACAATTCGTGCTGGTATTTTGTATTTGGACCTTTGCTCTTTCTGTTCTGTTCTTTCCATGATGACTTATACATGTATATTCTCGCGAAATGAACTCCCAGAAGTTTTCAAAATAACAATCTTTGATTAAATTGCCAATGTTTTGCTTCTCTGCAGCGGCAGCACCTCGTTGCCTTGAAAAATTTTAATAAATAAACATTTATTCGTCACCAACCCATCCATTTTTCCGTCCATCCATCCATCCATTCATCCATACATCCATTCATCCATTCGTCCATCAACCCACCTACCTACCCTTCAACCCACTTACCCACCCACCCATCCATCCACCCACCCAGCCATCCATCAACCCACCCACCCATTCATCCATCCACTCACCCATACACCCACCCACCCATCCACCCACCCATCCACCCATCTATCCATCCAACCACCCACCCATCCATCCATTCATCCATTCACTCACCTGTACACCCATCCATCCACCCACCCACCCATTCATCCATTCACTCACCCACCCACACACCCATCCATCCCATCCATCTCATCTATCCATCCCATCCATCCATCCATCCACCCATCCATTCATTCATAATTCCATCCATCTATCTGTTCATTTATCCGCTATCCCGATATATTGAATAGACGAGGGATTTCCTTTCCATCCAGAATTCCCTTCCCCTTTGGCAGCAACCGATTTAGCAGCAACCGCAGAAACGGAAACGGAAAAGGGAATAGTGAGTTATGATTCGCCACCTCTTGAATACAGGCGTCTCCAAAGGCCTGGTCGTCGCCCAGCCCCATCCCTTTCCCCTCTTTTCGCTTCCGGGTAGGTGGCCCGCCAGCCAGCGCTGCATGGTGCAGTGGGATCCGGTCGGAACACCGGCCCATCTTCGGTCGCACCGCTGCGTTGACCCGATGCGCCTGTGTATACATGTATTGATATCTCGTGCAGCAAATGCCAATTCTCCAGACTAATTCATATTCCCTCGAATATACTCGTCCGAAGTCAAAGAATAAAGAATGTACCCGAAGTATTAATATCTGGATCGAACATCGGTTTATAGGGGGGATGGGGGCTAATATCCCGTTCGTCGTTGCTTTATGCCCTGGCTTTATGACTCTGGTTGTTGTTTCCTTCACTGCGTCTGTTACGGTCTGGACGGTAACTGAACGCGATGCTTCGGCAAATGTTAATATTATATCGTCATCATTAAATTGTGGGTTGGTTATTTGACTTTCGAAATTCTGTCCTTTGTTCTGCGAGTATTTTTAATTTAAAATTTAAAATTAAAATGTCTTGATAGACAGAAGTGGAAGGAACTCATTAATCAGACCCATCGTCCAATTAACCCATTAGGAACGACGGAAGGGGAAAAAAAAGAAGATAAATTTTCATCCAGTCGACAGGCGGCAGCAGTTTTAATTTGTCCATATTTGCTGTCGACCACCCCAGAGCTAATAAGTAAGTAAAATCCCATGAATTTATATAGCGCTTTATATAGTACAGACGATCTTTAGTTATCTACAGGTACGTTGAGAGTAGACATGAGACATCATGTTTTCCCCTGGAATCCTAATCTATGTTAGCCTAATGCATCAACGTACACCATTTTAGATGACAATTAATTCTTATCTTCCTATAATTGCATTCTTTGCATACCTGTTCGACTAGGCTATTCCCCTTAGATTGCTCCTCCGCTGTTCTGACCGATCTTCTGGCTTGACCTGGCTCTAATTCTATTTGGATCTGGCGTGCTTTCGGCCGGTGCCCTGGGCATTATGATAGTGGCGCCATAGAAGTTGATTGATTGATTGATTGAATAATATAATTGTAAATCAAAATTGATCAACCGTTTCCCGTAAACATTCGATGACGTCATTATTATCAATCGCGCTTCCGGAGTTTAAAAATAGCGAAATCACGTGACCTCGTTAACGTCACTGCAAATGTAGTTGCTATTAGTAACTCTTCTTCTCCCCTCGTACTCCTCCTGTTCCTCCTCTTATTCCTGTTCATTTGCTCCTCCTCCTCCTTTCCTTTCTCCTCCTCCTCCTCCTCCTCCTCCTCCTCCTCCTCCTCTATCTTACTCCTCTTCTCTTCCTCAATCAGCCACTCCGCGACCTTAGAAATTGCCGAGCGGGCGTCGTCTCGTCTCGGGCGCAGAGGCCGGAAATACCTCGAAAGGGACAGATTGAACCCGCGGTCCACCGACATTAGCGCGCATTTCGAGGAAGCACGAATTGCGCTATAAAAATTAAAAGTCATCCGTGCTTTAGTAAATATAAATGTCGGTCGCGCATTTGACGGGTCACCGAGCCCGCTGGCTTCGCTACCAACGGAAACGCGTCACCTAAGTAACCGTTGCCACGGAGACGGGAGACAGAAGCGAGGTGTCAATTTGGACGTCATTTTTCACCACTTCCACCTCCTTTCACTCCTCCTCCTCCTCTGCATCTTCCTCCTTCTTTTCCTCCGCCTTTTCTTCCTTTTCCCTCCTACTCCTCCTCCTCCTCCATATCATCACCCTTCTTCTTCTTCTTCTTCTTCTTCTTCTTCTTCTTCTTCTTCTTCTTCTTCTTCTTCTCCTCCTCCTCCTCCTCCTCCTCCTTTTCCTCCTCCTCCTCCTTCAACTCAATCTCATGAGGATGAGACGTCATAGATAAACTGACATTTCCAGATAGAAATACCAAATACTGCTATAGGCCTATAACGCCTTAACTCTGCATCGTTCGGAAAAGATCATTCAAAATGCATGAAAAGGCGGATTAGTTGATTTCGCGCTGAAGGGTTTCGAAAGTCAGATGCGGTGGATTCCGTCGGCTCTGTCCGGAGCCCGGCGCTTTATCTCGCAGGTTGACGTTGCTCTAATTATTTTTATTACCACCGCCCTCTAGTGAATAAGGCTGAACCGACCTTAAGGGCTCCAACGGGGCTAGAACCCGTTCCGTCAGCGTTCCTGTCCAGCGTGCAACCACTACTGCCATCTTCCCCTACCCGGGCTTTGCTTTCCATCTATCGGACTTTAAAACCCTAAGTGAAATAGTATAATAAAACGTACAATTTTTTTTTAAACTGGCTGCAGTGTTTTATCCAGACTCCAGGCCTTTGGGGGGATTGAGGCTTTCGGGGAATCGACTTGATTGAGGGAAAAGGCACAGTTCAGTGCAAAATTTGTGTAAGTGCTGGGACTTTTTTTTGGGGGGGGGGAATTTGAGGTTGTTTTTTGGGGGGAATCTCCCTTCCTAACAGGCCTGTATAAAACACTGACTGGCCTTGACAAGATCCGTGCGACGGATGGGCCTGCACTACTTGACTAACATCATTATATTTACGCTTCACCTTGCATGTATTCTTCGCACTCGAAGGTCTATTAGTATAATTAGACTATTAAAAAGAGATGCACTGGCATCGTCGTCCGACTGAATTACGTTCATTCACACTTGCTAAATTTTCACGTTTTCGCTTAAGATATTTATCCATATTTACACTTTATTTTCACAAAAATCCTGAAATTTAAATACAGATTTTTATAGAAGAAGCAAACGATTTTAGCGCACTCGATCACTATTCAGATACAATACAATACAATACAATACAACAATACAATACAATACAATACAATACAATACAATACAATACAATACAATACAATAATATAATATAATATAATATAATATAATATAATATAATATAATATAATATAATATAATATAATATAATATAATATAATATAATATAATATAATATAATATAATATAATATAATATAATATAATATAATATAATATAATATAATATAATATAATATAATAAGGTTTAAAGTGGTTCAGTAGGGACTGCCCTGTGTGAGAACCACCACCACCACCACCAATATATGCTACTTGCACAAAGAAAGCGGCAAATGAATAAACGTGCTTCAGATATCCTCTGCCCATCATGCCTACCAGCTACACTCACGTGGTCCCCACCCCCGTTCTAGCAGGGGCACGGTAGATACTGGATATTGGGCCCCGGCAATCATCATTCCAATGGAGTAACGCGAAGAAGATTATTACCGGTCAGTGGCGGCTCTAGGATTTGGCAAGTGGGGGGCCGTTGGGGTGGCAACTTCTAATCATGGGGGCCAACCATTTGTTGTTTAATGTATGTAGCATTAAGTATAGGGTCCCAACTGGGGGACCATTGGGGGGGGCAGGCACTCAATAGGGGGCACGGGCCCCCTGGTGGAGCCGCCACTGTTACCGGTTGACACTGGCCTTGCGCTGCCAGTTGTGGGGCAAGTAATGGCTAGAGTCTAGATTTTGGAAACGGGCCACACCCACTGCTCACATCTCCCCTCTATCAGAGAGATCAGGTATCCTCAGTTCATCCGCAGACTAACCACGGCCTGGGCTTGGCAGCCACAAGCCCACAACAACCGGAGTTGGTTAACTGCAGCAGTGAGCGAGCGAGTGACCTACGACCGCTAGTTATATATAGCCCAACTGTGGTCAAATGCTATGTATCCGTTAAAAAGTCCGAGGGAATTTGGCGACCCACTTGCCAAAGCTTTGTGACCCACTTTTGGGTTGCGACCCACAGTATGGGAAACGATGTCTTAAAAGACTGCCCAACGCCCAAGAGCGAACAACTAAGAATAACCTCTACAGGGGGCCTTTTATGAAAGGGGGCCGCCATAATTACTGCGGGGCCAGGAAAACTACTGGGGGAAGGGGGGCCGCGGCCCCCGTAGTTAACATGTTAAAAACGCTGCTTTTGGTCGCAAGTTCGTCGTTTCTTCCATCTTATACAGGGTGCGATTTGTGACCTGGAGCAGTGAGGGGGGATATGTCGAGCTTGGGGCAGTGATGGGTAATTGCCCTTTTTTATCTAATTAATTAGAATTAGAATTAGTTGAAATTTTACAATTACAATTAGAATTAGAATTAGCAAAATTTCACAACCAATTAATTAGAATTAGAATTAGATACCTTCTAATTTAATTAGAATTAGCAATTAGAAGTGCAGTGATAAAAATTGCGATGCATTTTAATGTAATGGCGAAAATTAATTTCATCCTCCGTAATCTAGATTATATCAGAATTGCATTTTGCAAGTAAAAGTGACTCAAACAAAGTATCATCTAATCGATTTCATTTTCTCCTATCATTAAGAATAAATCCACTGCACTAAATGATCTTTCAATAGCAGCAGGTGTGGCGGTACAATATGATGCTGCAAATGTAGCGGGTATAAACAGGGAAAGTTCAATTTATGGTCCTCCCAAAAAGAAATACAATTAGTGTTCATATTGGTTGGAGTATATAAGTAACTTTGGAGCTCTTCAGTTTCTGTTGACGTCAGCAAAGTTTCTTCCATATATCCAAATAGATCGTTGTGGGACTTAATTTGAGGTGTGACTGATTTGTCATTGTCCATAGCTGGCGTCAAAGGTGTATTGTTTATCTGCTTTGAGACTGAGTTTACTTGACGTTTAATTTGTCCTTGAACAAATTATCTTTCCTCAGCACTCTCTATCCACTCGAGTTTGAATCGTGGTTCCAAAGCACTTGACACAAGCAAGTGTGCCAATTAGGCAACTAATTGTTCTTTCCAATTACAATTAGCAAGCTATTCATTAGAATTAGAATTAGAATTAGCAATATTTTGGAAGTAATTGATTAGAATTAGAATTAGACAGATAGCTAATTCATTAGCTAATTAATTAGAATTAGAAATTGAATTACCCATCACTGCTTGGGGGGATGTAGTTGCTGGGGAAGTGTAGCAGTGGGAAGGATGTAGTGGTGGGTGGATGTAGCAAGTAGGTGGGATGCAGTTGGGCAGTAGGGGGGAATCCCCTTCCCCCTACAAATCGCGCCCTGCATCTTACCGTAATAATAATAATAATAATAATAAAATATGGTTCTAATGACTTAAATGTATCTATTTTGTCCAAGATAATAATAATAATAACAATATAATAATTATAATAATAACATACTACTGCTACTACTACTACTACTACTACTACTACTAATAATAATAATGAAGGCCACTGTAGCAAAGAGAAGGCACAGCCTCTCCCTCTCCTCTGCCAGATCAAGCCTAGACTGGTGGCAAGTCCTTTGGATGGTTCTAATGACTTAATATACTGTATAAAGTTCGTTTAAATAAAACGCTATTTGATAGAGTACTTTATTTTTTAGAAAACAAAGTGGCAATAAAATTAAGCGTATTAATAACAAAATAAAATATCAAACAATGTGAAAACTGTCATCGCATCACAAATGAAGTTTCACAAACATACAAGCAAGATGCATTGAATGCAAAATGTCACAGTAACAGCCTGTGCACATGTGTACAAAGACGTTGCAAAAATGAAAACGACCTAAAATACTGACGGCCACATTGTCAGGTCAGACAGTCGACGCTTCGAAAAATACTCTACCCAAAAATTCTCAGAATTCGACGGCAAAAATGTAGCAGTCCTGAACTCCTGCCAGAGGTAAAAACGAAAGACAGAAAGATGACGGAAGTGAAGCAGTATTTGAATATTTCTGCTTCCAACGTTCGCGCACTTATTGTACAAGTCTGTTAAGATCGAGCAAGTCACTGATTATATGCCTCTGATCAACTCTGCCCAGTGACTCTCCAGTCACAGCGGCACATTCTGGAGTGAAAAGGAATGCAGTCATGCCAATGCTTTTCGGAGTAAGGTAGTCGTGGGAAACGTCGTCGCCGACGTGAGCCGACTCGGATGGAGACATTCCGCACATGGAAAGGGCGCGATGGAATATGGCGGGGTCGGGCTTCTCGGTGCCCGTGTTGGCGGCGGTTACGACGAAATCGAAGTAGTGGTCCATTTTGTTGACGCGGAGCGTTTTCTCGAGACTTTCGTCGAAGTTGGACACGATCCCGAGCTTTATTCCGGCGTTTTTCAACGCCGTCAGAGTCTCGTGAGAATGCGGAATCACCTCCCAGTCCGTCCCGTCCTCGAATCGCTTCCAGAGAATGTCGGAGACGTCGCGAAGCAGCGAGAGGTTTCCTTTGTAGCCGGCGTTCACAAAGACCCGGCAGATGAGGTCCTGCCACCATTCCTTGGTCGTCATTCCGTGGTCCTTTCCGTAATTCGGATGCTCTTGCTTTTTCTGGTGCCAAGTGTTGCTGTCATGACAAAAAGAATCAGGTTAGAGTTTCAGTTAAGAGCACTCATTTTTATGCTCATCAACCATAACACCAAAATATTAAAACCTATCAGAAATTAAAATAATTCTGAATTGAAAAATGAGTGAACATCTGTTGATTCAAAACTTCTTTAACTGAAATTAATCCCAAGATAAATTTCAGTTAAAGAAGTTTTGAAGGGTTTAGATAAAGGAAAGAGCAAGGAGGCTGTTCAAATTCAGTTTGTATTTTCATATTTCATTTTTAAGTCTTACTTTAAAAAAACAGATGCCCTGCTATGGGCACAAACTACTACCCATGTTCTGACATGGGTATTTTTTGAAGAGGTCATGACCACTGTGGACACGAGTTTTCTTGCTTATAAATGCTAAAAAATTCGCTAGTTTTTGTGCTTTTTTGCATCTTTAATGCCCTAAAAAGTCCAGCAAGCCAATATGTTTTGTCGAGAAATTAGGACACGACCATTTTTCTGACCAGGTTTGTGCCCAGAAACAGCACTAAAAGGCTCCAAGCATTCAGGCTGCTACTTGTATTTAACTCCTCGACTTTCTTAAGTCTCTCTTAAGTCAAGTTTCTTAAGTCAAGTTTCTTAAGTATTTTAAACTAGCTATTGTCTCTATAGCAATAAATTTTTTGCAGACTATATTTGAACCTCAGATTTTCAAAAGTCCAACCCAGAAAGAAGACAGAAATTATTTATAACCAATCCAGCCATTTGAAGAGATCTATAAAAAAAATGGCGACGATACAACTTGCACTGTAAACGTTCAAACAATAGCAGTCATATAACTGAAACTCACTTCTCAAAACACTTTGTGCAATAGGATGACATTTTAATGATTTTATCACAGTACAAGTCTTGCATTAATTTTAATGGCATCTACTATTGTAAAAGATGAGAATACATGTATTTTTTACAGTTTGAAAGCACTTCATGTCAACGTTTCACAAGCAAGCCATTGAGGCCGATATACTAACCTCGAAAAGATAAGACATATTTTTGCATTCGAGTCAACGACACTTTTTAACGGTCAAGTAATAAAACCATAAGAGCATGAACAAACAAATGTGCTTCAGCATAGCAATTATAAATCTTATCTCAACGCAGCAAGATTGTATGGTCAGTACGATAAGCCTTTATCCAGGTTTTGACCGATTGCATTCAAAAGTTCAATAATTGGGCAAAAACATTTAAGATAATCTACATGGTCAGGATAACCCATTACCCAGTTTTTGATCCTTTGCATAGAAGAGTTCAACAAATGGGCAAAAACAATGCAAATAACTATAACATTTCAATCAATGTAATCAATTCTTGATCACTGCTCAGTCCAAAAAATGGCTAACACTTTTTAAACACCATAACTGGTTCACAAAGATCACCAGCTTTGTTTTCCATTATATATTTCCTATTCCAAATAACTGCTTTTATCTTAATTGTAAGTAATGATTTGATTTTTAACTCAATTTTTATTGCTGACATAAATTTCAGCTTTTACATATTAATCCATAAAACTTAATAAATTACAGAATAAATAGTTTCATAATATAAAATAAACAGAATCTTGCAAAGTTTAACAGTAAAATAAAATATAAATTTTGTATATATCATTTTGCCGATAGAATTACAGCTGTAAGAAAGAATGATACTAACTCGTAAACGTTATCGAGATCTGAGGCACTGATGTTAACTCCAAGGTTTTTGGCAACGGCTGAGTATTGGTGTCCTGGCGAATCTTTCACTTTCAAAATAGTGTTCGTTACATCAAACGTCAACAGTCTCAGTCTGTTCATCTGAAATTTCAAAAAAAAACAAGCAATTACACAAATGCAAAAAATCTGAAGCAATTACATTCTCGAAAGTGCCTTCTAAGTCGTTTGAGGAACCAATTGCCAATAGCAATGATAATTAACTAATTATTATTCTCCTTATCACGCAATGCAATGAATTTTTTTAGACACAAGATTTTGGGGGGAAGCCCTTCCATTACACATGCCTCTGATTCTTGTACCAATCAGTGCTGGTACCAGGCATTCAATTTCTGCAAATTGAACTGAAATTCTGAGGGTCCAATTTTACAACTTTATATTTTTCCAGGTATGACTTCATAATTCTGCCAATCAGGAAGACCAGAAGACTTTCAGAATCTTCAATTATTAAACAATTTCCTCTACTAAATGTGATGTTATGCCATATAATATCAACATAACCTTTCAAGAAAACTCACAGATTGAGTGTTCTTGCCATGATTATGTTACCCCATAACCCATTCCAGTGCCTTCTGGCTGGACATTCTTTCCTACTTTCTCGACACACTGCTATATTTTAAGGCTGGGGTGAAGCCATCATTTGGTTCTAATATTTAACGTTGCACTGACCAAATGAGCTAGAGCAGTCTATTACAAGAATTCTGCAAAATCATAAGGGGCTGTCCATTAATTATGTCAACAATTTTTGGCAATTTTTCAATTTTTGACACCCTCCCCCCTTGTCAACAACTGTCAACTTTCAGTTGACCACCCCCCCCCCCATAATTACGTCAAAAACTTTTGACACCCCCCCCCCCGATCAATGACAGGTCCCAATAACAAGGTTAATATTTTTTGCGACGATGACCATTTTTCCCTTTTTTTGCTCGTCGAGTGTCAAAATGTGATGGTTATGACCTTTTTTGCCATGCTTTTTTCCATTATAATAAGTAGTATTCCATGAAATTTCCTAGTTTTTGATTATTTGTAAAAAGTGAAATTGTTGACGTCAACTTCTCTTGATCACCCCCTCACCCTGTCAACAACTGTCAAACTTTTTCAAACCCCCTCCCCCCCTAAATTGTTGATGTAATTAATGGACAGCCCCTAATCAGAAACTTCTGAAACAAACAATTAGCATGAAAATAGTCCTAGTCGCTACAACATCAACGCTTACGTCGTCGTCTTCTTCTTCTGCCTGAAGCCAGATAGTTTCTTATGCCTATTGCTATTAGGATGCTAGCAGGAACGTCGGAACGAATTTTTAGCAGAGGGTGCATTTTTCAGGGGCGTAGCAAAAAATCAATTTATCATTAAAAAACTGACAAGCAAAAAGGTCATCACCCTTCGTTTATCGTGTCTTTAAAAATCTTGATAAGCAAAAAAAACAGCCTCATCTTATCTTCCAGGGCAGTGCAGCGCACCCCCTAATTTTTTCCAGGGGTTGCACCTGCACCCAAAACGCCCCCATTTCCTACGGGCCTGGATGCTATTCGAGCTACTAACCATTTTGCCTGTTTTCTGTGATTCACTTGGTGCTGAGTAGAATACTGGGCGCTCTGTCCTCTGATGCTAGGAAAAAGGCAACGAAGACGCAAGCCACTCGACCGAAGAAGAAGATTTGACGGAAATTCTCGTCGTAAAAGCGACTTTTCCGGAGATTTTTCTGTTCATTTCACCACAGCCCCTGCCTTCGTCCTCTTCGAATTCTCTCTGAAGCTGAACACAACGAACGATTCTTAATATATAGACGACCAACCATCGGCGCTGATGTCAACGTGAAGTTCACGTGTACACACAGACTCCTACTGAACAGTAATAGACCAGGAGACCAGCTACTCGGCTATACGTAATACAGGTTTCGTTCACTCACTCAGTGTTGCCAGGTCCCAAAAATATTTCCCGCCGAAACGTCGTGTGAAACTAGCCAAAATGCCAAGTTAACCCGCCAAAAAGCGAAAACGGGCGGTGGTAAGTGGGGTTTTTTGTTTATCATGCGAAGGGAGAATTTTTTGCTAAGAAACTTTAACAGAAAATAGCCAAAAATATAGAAAATATAGCCAAAAAGTCGTCGACGTCCAATTTCACCCTAAAAATACCTTGACAAGCAAAAACAAAAATTCATCTGCACACTTTCTAAAGGTACAGTAGGTGCAGAAACAGGGTGCAGACCATCTACTTCGTACGGGCCTGAGCGAACATGCAACTTGAAAATAGCCAAAAAATAGCCCGCAAATGTTAGGATACCGCCAAAGAAACCGCACACGAAAATTGCCCGCCAAAAATTTCGTAAACTAGCCAAATTTGGCGGAAAACTAGCCAATCTGGCAACACTGCACTCACTACAAAATTGCCAGCGCTTTATCCACTTGACTTTGTCAAGAAGGTATTTCTATTGCCACTCAAGATTCTCTTCTATTGGCTGGCGCAGATGTTTTCATGAATAGCCGTCCAATCGGACGAGAGCTTCTGCCCAGGGCACAAATGATGCACGTGGTCCGATGAGAATCATCGCTTCAGAATTCAGAAGTCCCAGTTGAACCCAATGATTTGTCATTGTGTTTTCAGTGATAATATTTGCTTTTTCTTGAAATGGCTTATATTATGGATAGGCTTAGTCGCAGTAAGAGGAACGTTAAAGTGTAAATAGCTGCTCAGTTTAGGCCTCCATATGGCCTATATTTATATATTGTAAAATTAACTGTAAAATTTAGTCTAATTGTAAAATTAACTGTTTTTTAAAGCTTGCTTTTCAACAATGGACATATATTGTCTTTATGAGTTTTATAGTAATATACAGTATTATGAGAAATTTATGGTGCACAAGAAATTACGGATGGGTCACTTGGGTTCCAGTAAAACTGTCATCAATTCATCACTGCATTTACAATTTTAAAGTTAGCCCAGTTATTTCAACTTATTTGTACAGGTCTGTTAGGGAGAGATTCCCCCAAAGCCTCAACACCCCTCCCCCCACAACAAAAATCCAGCACTTACACAAATTTTGCATTGAACTGTGTGTCTTCCCCTCCAGCCAAGTCAATTCCTCCGCCCTAAAGGTCTCAACTTCCCCTCCCCCAAAAGCCTGAAGTCCCACTGAGTGAGTTAGCCACTGGCTTAGCCGGAGTGTCAGGACAGCTAGAGTACATTATTTCTACAGGTCATTTTTTCAGAGCCCGCTGCTTTTGAAAATCGACGGTAGATGTAGATTTACAGTAGTAGGCCTGCGTGCGGTTTGAGTATAGTTAACGAAGGCGGCGTTCACATGCAGTGGCGGTTCCAAGAACTCTTGGTGGTGGTGGGGGGGGGGGAGGCAGCAATGAGTTTCTAGGAAGATCCCGCCAATTGTCAATGGAGTTATATGTAAACGGGTCAGAAGAAATCTGTAGATTTGATTTATAAAATGTAACGTTCAGAATTGACAACGTATAAATAGCCATTTTAGTCTGGTTGTACAAAGTCATATTGCAAAATCGAGTTTTCTATTGCTGGGAGCGAATTAGTCAATGACATTGTCTATGGATATGTCCATATCTTTGTGGATATACATCAAGGCTAATCCGTTTAGACGTTTAGACGATCATCTTCCAGTGAATACCCATTTTTGGTGGGCCCAGTCATCCCCAACGTGGAACCGCCCCAGTTCACCTGGTTTGATAATTAATTACTAATAAATAGCAAGCCTAACATTACCCCTTTATAAATGAACTTCGATATAACTGATTTCACCCCTTATTTTTCCTGATGTATCTCGACTGACGGCTGCTGATGTACAACTACGATGGCGCTAGGGTTGCCAACTTTTGGTGACTCGATTCCTGGACACTGAGCAACAATTTCGTCGAGGTCGACGACTCGACGGTAGTAGAATTTGACCAGTCGAAATATAAAGTGTTGGGTGCTACCTAAATTTCATAATTTGGGCATTTATTAGACTTTTAAAAGTAAAAAAAAGTCAAAGTCCTTCCCGAGCCTCATAGGGCGGCGCTGATCTCCGTTTCTATAGCCCTCAGCCAGGCGTGCAATGCCACGGATACGGGGCTAGTGTATCGCATAGCGTACCTGTTTGACGTATCGCAGGGATTTTTACCACTGATCCTCATTTTACTACCAAGTCAAAGTCCTTCCCGAGCCTCACGGGCTCATAGGGCGGCGCTGATCTCCGTTTCTATAGCCCTCAGCCAGGCGTGCAATGCCACGGACACGGGGCTAGTGTATCGCGTAGCGTGCCTGTTTGACTTATCGCAGAGATTTTTACCACTGCTCCTCATTTTACTACCACGAAAAAGGCTGAGTCGACCTTTAGGGCTCCTGCGGGACTCGAACCCGCGACCTCCTGCTCCATTGTCCGACGTTGTTACCACTCTGCTAACTTCCCGCCACTTTTAAGCACAATGCAAAACAAAGAGTTAGGTGTTTATTCACAAAATTTTAACCAACAGCCCATGTAGTCTGTACTACTCTGTAGATAATGTAGAGCACATTGAAATAGGCCTAAGGTGTTGCTATGCAAGACTTAGATAAGGGGCTGTCCATTAATTATGTCAAAAAATTTTGGGCAATTTTTGACCCCTCCCCCGTTGTCAACAACTGTCAACTTTCAGTTACCCCCACAGGCTCAGCAAATTTTGCCAACTCAGTCTATGAATTTATTTTCAAAAACATGTCCTCATTTTTTGCATTAGTTTTAATGTAGGCCTAATAATGGAGCCTGCTGCGATACTTCACTGACTGCAGAGAAATCCTTAACAAAGTCTACATTGTCCTGGACAGTGAACATCGTTGGTCAATTCCTGGACTGTCCAGCAGTTGGCAACCCTAGATGGCGCTAAAGAAGTTTCCTACAACTGCTAGTTTCCTACCGTAGCCTAATGGAGTCAACTGCACTATCTTAACGTTGCTCTGTGCCTTATGCAGTACCGGTATGCGCTCTTGGCAAAAGTACGAAATAGGTTAGATATATTTGTTGATAGTATGGCTGTCTAATTATATACCAGGGGTGCACAACCTTTTTAGGCCGAGGGCCAAATTTAACATTCCCAGAGTACTCGCGGGCCAGAATTTCGAAAATGCATGTTTTATATAAAATATATTGTATATAACCATAATATTTATATAAATCAGCAAATCAAGCAAAATTAACTTTAATAAATGCTATAATGAACTACCGGTAATGCTTCATAAAACACCAGTTTTTTTACTTACTACCTTCTATAACACAAACAGTAATTCCTCAGTCTGCACAATCTAATTCTTGCACATAAACTAAGAGCTGTGCAGTATCAGTGTTATCTGTGCTCTCATCCAAAGCTACTGAAAAATATGTGCACCTAGCTAATCTGCCAATCGCAGTAACGTCTGTTGCAAGGTCCTCAACTCGGCGTTAAATTGTCATTCTTGACAAAGGAACTTTACTGAAAAGACTGGCGTTTTCTGGGCAAATTCCAGTGCAGATGCTTAGGAGTCAATCTCTAACAAAATCTCCGTCTGCGAAAGGCCGTGATGACCTTGCAATTAGCTGGGCCACTTTGCAGCTGGCCCGTGTAAAACACTTTTATTCTTGCGACTTCCTTGTGAAAAAACTCTGTTCGGCGGACAGAGTCTTCTTTAACAGTTCAATTTTCTGTTCCGCAACTCACCCTGCAGTTCATCATAAGCAGCGGCATGTTTCATTTCGTGGTGTCGTCGGCAGTTATACTCTTTCATAACGCTAAGTGATTCACGGCATATTAAACACACCGATTTGCCATTAAACGTGTCCATAAAATACAGACGTGTCCATTCCTCACTGAAATGTTGCTGTTCTGCATCAGTCTTACGTTTTTTAGTCTCGAATTTAGACAATCTAGACTTACTGCAGTGACAATTTAAATGTATAAAGCACGTTATCTAAGTAGTTTATTATCGCCCGTCTTGTGTCACGTTGTTATAGGTTGCACATTTGTAAGTAGTCCAACATATATGAATAGGTCAGTCAGCAGATACCTAATTTCTATACCAAAATTACTGTTCTCGGGCCAGTTTTCTGTTATTCGAAATTGTACCGCGGGCCGGACAGAACCCTTTGGCGGGCCGGTTTTCTGTGTTGCTCGAAATTGACCCGCGGGCCAGAAAAAACCCTTCGGCGGGCCGGATTTGGCCCGCGGGCCAGTGGTTGTGCACCCCTGTTATATACGCTAAAAGGGGCAATGCTAAATTAATGTATGGCATTTGCAGTAGCAGGACTAGGCTACTAGTTGCAGTCTTGCAGATGTCCATGTGCTAGAAAGAGGCCAATCGACAGGGTCTACGTGACCCAAGTCTCGTAACGTTAAGCAATGTTAAAGCCTTCGCCGCTGCGGCAAGCAACTTTCACCTCTCCTCGTCTACGCAGCAGTGTTGCCGCTGAAATCACTGAAAAAACATGCGGTGCTGACTTCACTTAGTATGATGAAAATCACGTAAATGAATAGTTGTTCGTAATTTTAAACAGATTACACAGCATGATTTACAGTTTCTCAAGTATGACCTGGAACCTTTGAACACTTTAAAAAAGGCGAAATAAAAGAACCCGTTGGCGAAAGCCAGCAATCAAAAAACGCCGATCTGTGTTGGAAGGCTGCCAGCAATGTAGGCCCTAAAGCTGACGAGAATAATTATAATATGATGACCTACATGCCTACATATTTCCTGGCCTTAACTTCTACTAATAGCTGCATACCTAAGTGCATATTTAGAACATTAGGCCTATAAGACGCTGAAAGAAGCTCAAAATAACATCAAGGGTAACAGCTGTCGAAGGCCACGTAGATGCTTGAGGTGGCTTGGAATCAGGATATAGTCAGCTCAGAGTAACACGAGAGATCTAAACCCATCTTGAAACTTTAAGAACCGATAGTTATCGAGTTTCAGCTGTAATCCCGAAGCACAATGGTTTAAATTGTTGACAAAACAACAATTAATAAAATGCATGATATACTGCATGTGAGATATGAACACATTTTGAAAGGCATTGATTTCACTTAAACGTCTCATAGTTACACCCAGTTGCGG